>JAODGE020026610.1:0-89703 GCA_027574965.2 Ecitophya simulans
AAATTAAGGATGAAACTAGATTGTTAAGGGTGTAATGATATGTTATGATCATTTTATTCACATTTGTTGTTATTCTACACTCAATAAAGATCAGAAAGTCCAGTGGATCAAATTGTTGTTTTATCAAAAGCACTGATGTCATTCAAACTTGCGATTAGGAAATTAAGGATGAAACTAGATTGTTAAGGGTGGAATGATATGTTATGATCATTTTATTCACATTTGTTGTTATTCTACACTGAATAAAGATCAGAAAGTCCAGTGGATCAAGTTGTTTTATCAAAAGCACAGTCATTCAAACATGAGATTAAGTAATTAAAGGTGAAACTAGATTGTTCAGGGTGGAATGATGAGTAGGGATCATTTTATCAACATTTGTCATCGTTCTACAATGAATAAAGATGAGGAAGTCCAATGGAGCAACTTGTTTTTATATCGAAAGTCTTCCCATTCAGAATATAAATTAGGAAATTAGGGATGGAACTGGCATTGTTTAGGGTGGAATGATAAATAATGATCATTTTATTCACATTTGTCATTATTCTACAGTGAATATAGATTAGAAAGTCCAGTGGAACAAGTTGTTGTTTTATCGAAAACACAATCATTCAAATATGAAATTAGGTAATTAAAGATGAAACTAGAATGTTATGGGTGGAATGATAAATAATGATCATTTTAGTCACATTTGCTGTTATTCTACACTGAATAAAGATAAGAAAGTCCAGTAGAACAATTGTTGTTTTGTCGATAACACACTCATTCAAACTTGAGATTAGGAAATTGAGGATGAAACTGGATTGTTAAGGGTGCAATGATAAATAATGATTATTTTATTCACATTTGTCTTTATTCTACACTGAATAAAGAACAGATAGTGCAGAATTGAACGTAGATTCGAATGGCACTAACCAAGTTTCTTTAGGGTTAATACTGGGCAAGATAATGATCAGGTAATTTAACATTGCGTTCGATTTTTGGCAAATGTTTTTTTTTTAAATGGCAAATTCTAAAAATCAAATTAAACCAGCTTAATCGAAGCAGATCTGAACAAAACTGCCAACAACTCCGGTTTCTTTTTATAAGGAATGAAACAAGCCCACTTATAAAATAAGTGAAACGACGTAAGTTCTTTAACGAATGTATTTACAAGAAATTAAGGCACATTTTAAATACATTATCGAACTGGCCTACGGATTATTAATTAATGTTTTAAATTTACCAATACTAGGATATTTAACTATAATGCTAAACAGTGACTACCGTAGCGCGCAATAAGCGCCGCGTTTTATGTAAACTTCATCGATTAATACGTAATCATTTACAACGTACTGTACCGCGAAAACATTTACTTTCTCATTAACAATATTTGATATGATGTGGAATTAGATGCATAATCGATTCAATCGCGCCCCCCACCGAGGATTCCGCTCAGAACAATATTGAACAATGCTTCTTGCGCATACATACAGCATACAACATACATAAATCGTAATATGGCATTCGCTTAAATAACCATCATTTAACACAATCTGATAAATATTACTATATAAAATTTTCTAGCAATGTTTCCAATCGGTACATATTTACAATACGTTTCAAACAGAATCCAGCATTTTGCAAACCGGCGATGCAATGAGAGAGTGGCCCAAAGGTGTATAGATATTAAACGTTTGAGCAACATCAATCAAATCAACATTAGTTACATCGTTCGACGCCATTTCTTCGCGCACCGCCATTCAAGTTTCACTTATAATTAATGTATCATATAATATAGGAATGCATCGTTCGCTTTTCATTTGTTTTGACAAAAGTTGGATCACAAAACGACTCGAGACACGTCAAGTCTATTCAACGTTTAAGTACAAAACGACTTTAAAACTTACTTAAGTACCTAACGCATCGTTAGCGCTTTTCGCCAATCAATGTGAGCCACGTATCGCAACACGAAACTAAAGTGCGTAACTAATTGACTGACTGATCGCAGGTTCGATATGCTTCGTTTGCGTTGAAGATATTTTCGTCGGATATGTGGCGGTGTCTCGTCCGAGCGCGTTTTAGACAAAGCGTCAATCGAAAGCAGTCTTGTCGGGTCGATAAGAACGGAATGACGAATACCTTGAGCATACGTTGTGTTTACATTAAGAACATAAAAGCACCGTTAAAATACTAGAATATAAAATGTAAAAGTTCATTATGTACAAATACTCTGTGCTTAACGATAACGTCGAGTTCCCGCGCACACGATCGCGCGGCGATCTCTTACGCGAGCTTGCTGGCGTCGTAATTCTCCAATTGCCAACGCTGCCGAGAGAAGCTGTCGTCGCAGGACTCCATCAGTAGCTTGTTCTTCGACTCGTTGATGGCCAAGCACTTCCCGCTGCTGCCGTGCCGCAGGAGTTTCGTGTCGATGTCGTACTCCCAGTACTGATTGCCCTTGGAACCGTGGCACGGATACAGGATCACGTCGGAGCCGCTGTAGTCCAGGCAGGATTCGTCCCTTCGGATCTCTCCGTGTTTACTGAACATCCAATACTGTAAACATCGCAGCGATTAGAATCCGCCACGCCTACCGAGGACAACATGCGCTAAAGAAGCTTTCAATGACGTTCCGATTAGTAACTACGGCTTGAAAATAAGATCAATCCTAGAATGCGTTTAGTAATCGTTTCGTTCCTCGATAATAATCCTCCACCTGGAATGATTGTCGAAACGTCGAAAGTCGTCGGTGGCCGTTAATTGTCGAGAGACGCAGAGAGAGAATGCAACGAATCCAGTCCATTCATAGCAGTTCGTAAAAGACGCTAATTAATGACACATGCGCGAAGCATCCCGAAACGCATTAAATGCTGTTCGCAATCGCGGGCGCCGCAGAATCCCGTCTTCCTGCGCGATTTGCAGGGGGCTCTATCAAAAAAATGTATAAATAATTAAACAACGCGCTCGGAAGTTCTAATGAAACCGCCAGCATCTAAAATACGGCCACACCGCCAGGACTGGTCGGATGTTAACGATAAAAGCGCGAAACTTTATAATCCTCGCATCGACGGCGGCGGGGCCATAGCGGTGAATCATAAAATCGGCGTGTAAACGGCAAAAACATGATAAATGGACGGGCGCGGCGATGGAAGTTTCGGTAGCCGGCAAAACGGTCAGATAGCGCCCGAAGGAGAATTACCGCGATACGGACGCGAGGGTTAGCAGAAAGAGTTAAATTTCTCGCGCGCGCCACGCACCTGAGTGCTCACGGCTTAGGCGTTAATGCGCGGGCGAAAGTTCGACGGGCGGACGGTTAATTTATCGCCGATGGCCGGGCGCGGCGCGCAAAAAGTAATGCGCAATGCGCGTCCGGCGGGCGCATTGTTGCGAACGACGGCAGTTTTCCGCCGGCGCGAAATGAATATTTCCAGGCCGACGTCGGATTTTCGTTCATTGCATCGCGACCACTCGCGAAAGAGTGGCACGAACGCTTTTAATACTTTAGCGAATACGTGACTCCAATTGGGCGCGAGCGTTTTCCTCCCCCAATACGTCCGAGCTACCGGGCGTGCAGAGAAGTCGCACTTTTCGCGCTCGCGATCGCGACGAAAACGAGAACGCGGCGACGCAGCGCGCGAGGATTCGCGGACACCCAACGCGGCGTGCCGAAAATGCTGCATGCTCGCGCGAGAATCGAGCGCGAATCAGGACCGATTATCGCGTTCGGAACGTGTTGCGACGTCCCGGTGTATGGCACGCGTTCGCGCGACGAGGGGGCGGCGGTGGCGGTGGGCCTCACGCGGCGAGGCATCGTTTGTCGTCCCACGGGAGTCGCGACAATACGTCTACGAGTACGTTCGAAGATGATGTTCGGCGAAACGCTCGACGCACCGCGCGCCGGAACTGCTGACGATACCGAACGCGACGGCGGCGGCGGCGAATTTTACGCGACGAGCGCGCGGCGAGTATTTTTCGATTTTACGCCAGGGCGCGCCCATTGTTGCATTAGATGGTAGCACCCGCACACCTCGTTTGTTAGTGACTACGGTCTGCGGAAAACATTAATTCGAAAACATTCCAAGCATCGCCTGCTACCGAGATGATAGCAACGAGAAGAAACGGGAGCTCGTCAAGGTCGGCTCTGCGTTATCGTTCGTGTTTAGCAATACCTGGTTACCGCCCTGTTGGTGGCAGGGCCAAAGACCGACGGGCCTATGCAAGTCCTCCGGCTTACACGCGGAATCAATGCAAGTTTCCCTGTCTAACGTCGACACCTGTAAAACGCACACAAACACAGATAAGCGAGCGTCGCGCAGCGCGAATTACCTGATTGCCGCCTTGTCTGTGACACGGGTACAGACCGGCCGGCTGGTGGAGGTCCTTCTTGCGCGCCGGCGAGTCCAGGCACGTCTTGCCGCCGTAGCCGAGGTTCCGCATCTAGAAAACGTCGCGGAGATTTAGATGGCGCGTCCCGTGCGAATCGGCTTCCTGGTGCGCTGAAAGGCAGAGAGCGCGACCGAGCCTCGGACCGCCAACTCGCGAGCGGCGTCAAGAAACGACGAATCGTTCGGCGCTTCTGCGAGTTATCGCCTTAATTGAAACCGTAACGAAGTTCACAGTGGCCGCGACGCTTGATTGCATGCGATTGTTTCGGCAATGGACGCCGGGCTTGGCTTCGGGAAATCACGACTCTTCGTCTTCGCGTTTGCGTACGCCTCGCGCGTGCGGCACATCAAGCATGCGACGCCCGACTCGAGGACGATGTTGGGAACGTGCGCGCGACGTTCGCAATGAGACGTCGGCGGGGCCAACGTGCCGCGCCGCGTAATGGCGGACGTGCCCCGCGCCCGACGGAAAAATCGCGCTCCTTATCGCCGCTCGCGTTCGCAGACATTCGTTTGAGCGCGCTTCGAAGTGCGGCGCAAATCAAACCCGGCATGCAGGACGCCCGATCGGCACGCGGGACGTTAATTTCGATACGATTCGATTAGCTCGCCTCGCACGGCCCGCATCGCAAGACACGAAAGACGCGTACCTCGCCGTTGGCGACCGCGTCGCCGGGTATGAACAGCTCCGGGTAGACGTTGTCCAGATACCATTTGAAGCTCTTGCAGCCGAGACGTTCGCGCAGCCGACGACGTTCGCTGACGTCGCCGAAGTCGCCCTTGTCGTTGCCGATGCGCCGATAGTAGTACTTGGCGTAGTCGTCCAGCCACACCTCGCTCAGGCGGACCGAGTTTCGCCGCAGCACGTTCACGCCTTGGCGCCATTTGTACGGCGAACGCTTGCGGAAGATGTGGCCCACGTGGGAGCAAGGCACGATCTCCAGCGTTCCGCCGCACATCCAGGTTTTGAACGACAGCTCCAGGTTCTCGCCGCCCCAGATGTCGAAACCGCTGTCGTAGGTTCCCAAGCGCTCGAAAAATTTCTGCGAAACACACGCGCACGCGAAAACAAAGCTGCAGTTAGAAAGGGAATGAGACGCCACCCCGTGGCAGGTCAAACTGTCGTTCGGGAGCGCCGGAATGATGACTGTATCAACAGAATCTTTAATTAATCTGTCGGGGCAAGGAATGCGCCCCTCATCCCAAATCCTCGCCGTCCTTCCGTTTGCCCACCATCCATGGATAGCGACGGCATTGTTCATAATCAGAATTTCATATTTGTTCCCGACAACCGACGGACGGCTAAACAAATTAGATTCGCCGGCTATTACTGAACCCGGTCGGCGGCCATGATAAAATTGTAACGACCCGCCGTGCCGGGCGTTCGGCGAAAGCGACGTGCCGCCTCTCGCCGGCTAATAAAAACGCGCATCGGTCGTCGCGACGCTCGACGCCATGGTAAATATGCGTACTAATTAAATAGATTAGACTCGGCGCGATGCCCGGAATGCAAATGTCGCCTCCGTCTCGCAGCGAAAGGCCAAAATCGAAAGCGGCGCATTTCGACGCGCCCGGAACTGCGAACTATGCGACATTTTCAGTGCCCGCGCCGGGACGCACGACAAAGGACGCGTGGAATTAAACATAGCAGAAAATCCAAAGATAAATAGCGCGTTCGAGAATGAGCGCGGAAAACTATTTCGCGCACCCGAATATCGCGTCGTTGCGCCGTCGTGCGCGGCCGCGCAAAGTTTGCGCAATAAATTCGTCCGTTGCGCGCGACGCATCCGTTTCGGGGATGGACGATTTCCGATTCCCGATTCTTCGCGTGCGAGCGCCGCTAACTTTCTTTTGTCAAATGCGGCAGAATCGAACGCGCCTGCGAGCCAATTGCGCAGAAGAGGCGCCCGGCCGCAAAGCACTCGCGCATGACGCATCGGTTTCGGGAGGGGCGCGGGGCGAAAAGTTGCCTCCTTTCGGGACCAAATCCCGCGCGCGACGCTGGAGAAAAACGCCAACGAAAGAAGAAAATGAGTCGTCGGCAGTTATTACGCTCTAGGCGAGAGCGTCGGGATTAACGCCGGCGAGCATCTCGCGCGAAGTCCCGCAATAAATCGCGGCGCGCACACGAGTAAATGGAAAATTTAATTTCATCATAATTGAGTGGGCAAACGAGAGAAACAGATAGAGAGAGAGGGCGAATGAGAGAGCCGCGAGGAACGCAATCGCAGGCCAACGCATCTCACGTGCGCTCTTAACATTGATTAGCGAACACATTGTATGTGCGCGTCTGGAACGTTTTAACGCGCTACTAACGGTCGTTTTACTACGCACGAAATAAATTTCTAACCAATCCTCTCTGCCGTCTGGCACGCCGTATCGCAGGCGCAATCGCGTTATTCGCCGCGTCATTTATCTCTTAATGCACTCTTGGTTGTTTTTTTCTCCGGACGGAATTACGTTCGCATTCGAAGTTGAGGTGAGGCGAACGCCACGGGAACATCGGAAAGCGCAGCCGGCGTTTCCAAATTTGCACATTATTATGCGCACCGACAGAAGCCTCCCAGGCATACAATTAGACGACGTTCGCGGAGGGCGCGCGACCGTTCGTGGTTTGGCGCATCCGTCCTCCAACCCTAGATGCGTCGGCGGCGCAAACACGTACGAAACAGTTATTACATTTCGAGCGCGCAAACGCGACGAAGGGCGCGGCGTGCGCAAAGAAACGAGCGCGCCGCAATTAAATAAATCACGCCTCGTTTCGTGGACAAACTTCGCAACGAACGATTGGCACTCCGACGAATTTCGAAGTTTCGTCGCCGAACCGCGCGCAGCGAATTAATTACGCATCGAGGTCGGCGCGGAGGAGCGCTCGGTGCGCGGCCCGCGGCTGTCGGAGACGACGAGCGCGGCGCTTGCACAAGAGAGTAATTAAGCCCCGCGGAGGTTTCGACAAGTGTAACGAGCGCGCGACGCGGCGTGCCGAAAATCGCCGGCGGACGCTTTGCGCAACACGCGCGCGCCCCCCGAAATACACAACGCCGATTGAGCGATGCGATTAACGGCGGCCGTGCGACGCCGGCTCCGTTTTCCCACCACGGCCGTTCCCGATATTTCCCAGGACCGCCGAAAGAAATTGCGAAGGCGGCGAACGCGCGCGCGTTACGCGAATTGGCGTCGAATGAATGGGCGCCGCGGGACGGGACGCGTCGGCGTCGTCCCATTAAAGGATATCGCTTTTACAGCCATAAAGCGTCGCGGCCGCGCGCCCGCCGCGCAAATTAAGTGGCAAACTAGGAGCGTCGCCTGGCCGCGAGCAATGAAAAAAATAAGGAAACGCACCTTGTCGATACTGAAAAGCCCGCCGGCCATCGTGGGGCTCCACACCGGCTCGGCGCTGTTCTTGTGGCGGGCCTTCTCGTGCGCCGGCACGGCGTGCCAGTTGAACTGCAGGTTCCAGTCGAAGCCGCCGACGTTGACGCCGCCAGAGTCACGATAGTGGTATTCCAGGGTGGTGTCGTCGATGACGTCGATCACGGGACAGACCACGGTGGTGGCGTTGCGCGCGATGCGGTCCAGGAGCGGCTCCAGCCAGCCGACGGTGCACTCGCAATGCGAGTCCAGGTAGGTGAGCACCTTGCCGGTGGCGTGCCGCGCGCCCAGAAGACGCGCGCGTATCAGGCCCTCGCGCTTCTTCGCGCGCACGACCTTCACCTTCGGCTCGTGCGCGAAGTACTGCACCAGCTGGTCCTTCAGGTGGTCCATGTCGGAGAAGTCGTCGACGAGTATCACCTCCTCGATCAGATGCACCGGTGAGCGGTCCAGCACGGAGTGCACCGTGCGGAGCAGCACCGACCAGGCCTCGTTGTGGAAGCAGATGATCACCGACGTGCGCGGCAGGTGTTTCAGGTACGACACCTCGCTGCGACACCTGCGGGAGAACGAACGCTGTTCAGCGGACACGTTAAGGTCGCGTGCCGCGCACGCATTTCGGCGGTGACGGCGCGCAGTTGAGCTGCGAGCGACGCTAAGTCCGCTCATTATCTTCGCCTAATTGGATTACGACATCGCTTTCGCTCGACGGTCTCGCAATTGATACGAATTAAGACGACACTTAATGCGCCGAATGCATGGAAATCGCTCTTAATGCAACCTAATCAGCGTCGCGGAACGAGCCGGCGCGGCGTCTGGCGCGCGCGAAAAACGAGCGACGTCTCAAGACGGCGCGCGTCGCGAGGCACGACGTAATTACGCTTAATTTGCAGCTCGAGTTATTCCGGGCGCGCGCACACACGGGACGCGGAACGCGACGGGCGTACGTGCGACTTCAAAGAAATCCGAACGCAGTGCCGAAACGACGGATGAAAAACAACCGGAACGAGCGGCGAGGCGTGGGAGGCAAGCCGCCCATTAATGCGAACAAGTTATGACAAATCCGGCGGACTAAGAGACGAAAGTCCTGAAAGCATAATGCCGTCTGGTGCGTGCGGGCAACATCGTCTAATTCCCGCACCAAGTCCGTTTAACAACTTTGAATGTACTCGAATAAATTTCGGTCGTAAAATCCGTTTTGATTCCGCGCCGAATCGCAACGCTTCCAACTAATTTGCACCTTAAGTTTGTTGCAGATAGTTTGGTTTCCAGGCAACAGACGCGCGTAATTAGTCCACAACCAGCGCTGCACAACTATTACAAGGATTTCCACTCGTCCGTGACGGCGGCGGCGCAAGATGGATGGCGTCGGGCGAACGGCGGCGCATAAATCTCGCGCCCCGCAGCCGATCGTCTTGCGGTCCCTCGGTGGCGGTCGAACGTCGCGTGTTGTTACGTATTCGGCATCGATGGCCGAATTATGCAAATCGGGCGCGCGCCCCTGCCCCGCGCGAGATAACCGATTTGCGGGCGAACCAGATGGGCGAATATGCGTCGAACGGGACAGAAATCGCGCGTCGTTTATTGTTCGTAGCGCTCGTTACCGCGTCGTATTCTTTTTCTTTTTTCGTCGGGCGCGCGCGTTTCAATTTCTCGCTATTCGTCACGCCGGCTAACGTTGCCAACTTCGTGCGGGCGATAAAACTCGCCGGCGGTTCGTTCGGCGCTTTGGAAACGCAAGCGTTCGCAAAGCGAGCCAATGTTTACTTACATTCGCGCGGCGCGCGCAAGACGTCGGAAGGAACGAGGGTGCCGGCCGCGTTTCGCATATTGCCCGGCTTCAATATTTTCACATCATGAACGCGAGCAGCGCGAATATGAAAAGTCCATGTGTGCCGAGCGCGCTGCGCGACTATGGCGACGATGTCAGAACTTCGACTCGTTATCTACGACTGAAACCGCAACCGCGAAACCAGGCGGCGGCAAAGGTGGCTCGAAGGTGCGGGAGGCGCGCTCGGCCTGCTGAAAAATCGCCCCGTTCGATTTCCTGCGGCGCGACGACGGCAGAGAGAACAGAATATCACATCCAAACAACCTCGAAGTTTGACAACGTGACAGTGCGTCAAGAAATCAACACGATGAACAGCCGATCGAATGCGCCGGTTTTTGCGCGATGCCGCCGGGGCGTTGTTTCCGGTTCGCGGTTGATCATCATCAAACGTCGGCCCGCCCCGCACGGCACGTTTTTATTCGCAGCCAGCGCGGCGAATATCTATAAAAATCAAGCATCGCGAGGGCAGACGATAAAGACGTAAAAAGTTTCGCCGCGAACGTGCCGGAGACGCCGGACGAGGCGCGAGTTTTTGCCGCGGGCGTTCGTCGCGAAGGACGGCGCGGTCATCGTTAAGCAGCCGCCGCCGCCGACGGGGCGCATAAAACCGAATGGCGCGCGCGCGCGATTCAAAAGCGAAACCTGCGAAAAGCAAAAATACGAATGAGGATGTACCTAAAGCGTCGACGGCTTTTATTGTTATGCCTCGGCCGGGCGGCGTCGCGGCGGCGGGTTCGGCGAGCGGGGGCGCGCGTCGTCGTCGTCGAGTTCGTTATTGTCGCCGTGTGTCGGATCCAGGCGTGCCGGCCGCTGAGTGCGGCAGTAAATTGTAAATGGAAACGCGTAAAAAGTTAGTGCTTATATTACCACTAAGAAGCGGACGCGGTTTTCGGTAACGCGCAGAATTCGAAATAAACATAAATAAGGAGCCGCCACTCGTTTGCATAACAAGCCGCGATTCGGAAGTCGGCGAACCTGCAGGACACACCAGACCACCAGAAACGCCGTTCGAAACAAAAACGGCGCGATCGTCAACTGTGTTTTATTCGTAAAGTTTTTTCGTCCGCGAGGTGACGCTGTCGGGCGAAGGGCGAGGGGGCAATCAAATTTAATTCGGTACTATTTAACTTTAAACGTTCGATGTTCCTTCGCTTTCTTCCGAAGCAGATTAGAGACGATTGCGAAGAAATTTCGCCGGAATTAAGCTCTACAAATCTGAATTGTAAATTTCGCCAAATTACGTCCCACCAAACCAACGCGAGTCGCTATTCGAAGAGTGCCGCGTCGTCGGCGCCGAAATTATCTCCGGGAATTCACCGCCGCCGGCGCGAGGGACAATGCCCGGCAAATTCGAGCTCGATTTCATAAGCTTCCGACTGCCCGGCTAAATTGGCGTGTATAATGAGGAAATGTCGAAGGCGGCGTTCGGAAAATGGACGATGCTTGCGCCGTGCGCGCCACAGACCGCCGACCGTTAAGAAACACTCATCCCAACCAACGCGGCCGCCGCCGCCGCCGCCGGTCGAATCGTTCCGCTTCGCCGCCCTCCGCAACCGACCGCGTCCCGTCGCGCGATATCTCGCAGCGTAAAGGGTTAATGTGCGTTGGGTTCTTCGATAATACGCGAACTGTAGTGCGGCTCGACGAACTCTTTGCGCGCGAAATTATGACCGCCATAGAAATGACGAGAAAATGCGGTCTGATTAGATCCCGACGGCAATCCGATGAGGCTGCGATTTCGGTTTCCGGGCGCGCGCCGCGCCCGAGGCCGATATTCGGAGAAGCGGCCGATTCCCAAACGATTGATTAATTAAGTGATGACTCATCGGCTAATAGGCGCATAAATTCAGCGCCGGCGTCGCGACCGCGTCAAGTCCTGCGCTGCGGCGCCGGAGCTGACCGTTGTTAATCATCGATGACAGTCTTCGCACGAATGGTGGCGAAGGCTTTCGACGTGCGAAGAACGCAGTCGAAAGCGAGAGATGAAATCGGGCGCGCACAATGGCGGCGCGCTATTTTTTTCTCGCCGTTTTTATTTTTGGTTCATTTTTTTTTCCACCGCGCGCGCGCGACACGTTATTTTCAGCGCACCGCTCGATCTTCGACCACCACCTCCGCTGCTTTCGCTTTTCATCGGCGCCAGCGAGGCGTCAATCATCGAAGTGCTCTTTCCGGTCCGTCCGCGATACAAGCGTCATCAATAAACATCGCCGCCGGGGCTTCGCTTACGCCGGCGTCGCATCATGTCGCTGACGTTGATTGAGCGCGCATCTAACGCGGGCGCGGCGATCGGTTCGGATCGAACATCGAGAGTGTCCTCGCCGCCCGCTCCCCGGCGCGCGCGTCACGAGATTTTCTATCAGCGGCCGCCGAAACTCTAAGTGCGAGTGTGTTTTTTTTTACGGTTCGCAATTAATTCCAGTTCGGCGCTAGCGGGCGAGCGAGCGAACATCGAATCGCATAATTTCCTGCACAAACTCCCGGCGCTCGAATCGCAACAATTTAACGCTTTTACCGCGTAATTAAGTTTCCGGCAGTAAAATCTGCGCGGAATCGACGCGACCGCGCCGACGGACGACGAGCCGCGGCGGAGGCGATTGCCAACTCGGGTACGACGCCGCCGCCGCCGCCGGCGCCACGCCCGCGTCGATTTACAACGCACGCATCCGTTCGCCGGCCCATCCGGGCGCACGAACCGCCACCCCGAGGAGGCTGAAAGCCGCTCGCGCTCGAAACTCGAAAACATCTGATAACCGAACGCCGCGAACATTTTCGCTCGCAAACATCCGCTCGACGTCGCACTTACCACACTTCGATTCGTCGCAGATATCGCTCGCAACTAAATGAGATTGAATGTAACGCATGCATGACATTTGCTCCACAACATAAACCCCGTTCGCATTAAACGATTCGAAGCGCGGCGGAATTCTTCTCTCTTCCACGACGTCGAACACATCGATTCGGCGATTCGTGGCGCGCGCTGATCACAAATGTCGACATTAGCGCTTAGCGGTCTTGGCTGGCCGCGAAGGAGTGTTGAGGTCGAGCCGCAGCCTCGTAACGTGCTAATTTTGGCTCATCTCGCAATTTTCGTTTCCACTTCGAAATTTAAAAAGGCCGACGCGCGCAGACGCGGGGAGCGCTGGAAACTTTGAACTCCGAGCGTTGGAATCGGCGCGACGCGGACGAGCTCAATCACTCCTCGCGACGACGCCTCGCAGTGTCGCGGTGTGTTTCGAATTCGGCGGCGATCTGCTCGGGCGCCTGCAGGAATGCCAATCGGATTCGCATCCCCGACGCGCCGGCATTTGTTTTCGTGCCCTCGGGCTCGACTTGCGTTCTAGAAGGCAGTCGATAATGAAATTTCGCCGGACGCGCGCACAAAAACAAAGGGTGCGCTTTTTTTTAACAAGAAGAAGGAGAAGAAAAAGAGAAAGGACGAAACGTATCGATGGCTCATTACAATCCGTCACCGGCGCGACGCCGTGTTATTCGCGTCGCGCGACGCCGGCCGGTTTTAAATTCATCCCCATTACGCCCCATTATCCACCGTTACGGCGGAACGCTTTTACGCGTGAAATACGAGGCGCGCGACGACGAATGCGTCGCTTAATCGATGCGAATCGATGCCGACTACTGCCGACGACTGCGCGCGGCGAACGCCGGCCCCGTCCGAGGACGAGGGCGGCAATCGTCAATCGTCCGCGCGGAGGCGCCGGGTGCGCGCGACTTTAATTGCGTCGTAAATGTTCTAATTTAGTAAGTAAACTTAACGATGCGTTATGGGTTCGATTGCGCTCGTAAATCGAAGCGACACAACGACGCAACGACGTCGCCGGACGCACGTGCGCGCCGACGATTAACAATCGACGCTGATAACGCATCGCCGACATCGTCGGTCCGCGCGTACGCCGCCTCGCGATCGAACGCCATCCGCTTAATAAAGCGCCCGGTGCGAAGATAAAACGCGCGAATCGCGTCGCAACCCGCATCGGAATCCGCCGCCGAGCCGAATAATAGCGCATCGATCTGCGCGAGGGGCGCGCGCGCGCGACCCGCTCGAACGAGATACATGCAGGTCCGACGAAAAAACAAACCAAAACGTTTGCGCATTTTAACGTTGTTTAAAGTCGCGTTTTTTGGCGCGCGACGCTCGGTGAATTATTTCGGTGCGACGGAAGCGCGCCACCAAGAAGACGGCGCTGGCGGACGACGCCTAGGTTGTTTTTATTTTGCGCCGTCTATTCGCTCCGCCCGCTGCGGTGGCGAACGAGGCGGCGAACGGGGCGGCGGCGCGCGAATTATTTAGGATGTTGGATTTACGAGCGACGCGGACCTCCGACGAAGCTGCTGTACGTTACGCGAAGGCCGCGGAATGTTTGCGTCCGATTTTATTTCGCCGCCGCCGCCGCCGCCGCCCGATTGCGAATTGACTAGGCGCAAACGTCACGCCACCGCCGCGGCCGCGGGCAGCGCGGCGCGTTTATGACTTCATAATGGCATGCGGCGAACGATATATTCTTGCCATCCGTCCCAATCGCGTCGGCCGCGACGCTGAATTAATTAAAGTGCAATGCGTCGTCGCGCGTTCGCGTCGGTGTTTTGTTTTTACATTATTTTTATTTTTTTGCGTGCGCCATTTCGCCGGGCACGCACACACGCGGCGACACGCGCGGCGCGCGCAAAATGAAAAACGAGCCGCTCGCGAGGTGGCGGGCGGGCGGAACGCGACCGGGAAATGTGCCCTTTCGGGCACAAAAGCCGAGGTAACTGCATTACGCGCGCGCGAGCACATAACATGCAGTTCGCCGCCCGCCCCCACACCCCGACGAACCCCTCGGCGCGCCGGCGGCCCTGCCTGAAGGACCAGGCAAGCCCGCAGTGGTTCTGATAGGTTCAATGCCACCGGCCGTGCCGGGCGTGTGGCTGCCGTCTGCGGAGCATGATGTGCGCCCGACAGCGCGTCCGCTTTTTAAAAATCATCTACGAAAACGTGTCGCTTCGTGGCACAGCACGCGGCGACGATTTGGGAACGCGCCGTGCGGCGTGTTTGCCGGCCGCCGCCTCGTCGGCGAGCGTTTATTTGCGCACGGAGCCGCCGAGCGCAGATTAGACGCGCAAACGTCAGCGAGCGACTGCCGGCATCGCGGCGGGCGCTGGAAAAGTTCGCAAGACGCGACATAAATCAAACGCGCGCGCGCGCGCCGAACAACGACGCAATTCAGCGCGACAATCGCGGCCGGGCGCGTCGAGCGGGTGGGAAAATTGCGCGCAAAAAACGCGCACGAGTCGAGAGATAAGCAGAAACGAACGGACGAAATGGGGCGCGGAGGGGAGGGCCGGCTCGTGGCTGTGCGCCGTTCTCGGCCGTCGATGAAAAGGGTTTTTAATTAAGCGGGCGAAACTCACGAGGCGCGCGCGCGCGCGCGCGCTGCCGCATAAAAGAGACGCGACCTGCGCGAGGCCCTGAAAACGCCTCGCCCAACTTTGACGGGACGTTTTCGCGCATCGACAAAGAAGCAAACACAAAAACATGCCCCTTCGTCTTCTTTTGAAACACACACGCGTTCTCCTACGAAAGAGCGTAGTGCCCATCCATCCATCCCACCACCGCGAGTCATTTTTCTATGCGAAAATGAAACGCGTCGCTACGCCTTTTATCGCAACGAACGTCGAGGTTGTTTGTTGTTGTTTTTTCCCCTAATTATTGTGTGGGTCGCTCGTTGAATGATAATTGACGCGGTGACCGGACGGCGCGCGTAAAACTCGACTCGAAGCGACATTCGACGCTCGTCGCGACAATTTTGCAATGCCAGATTAGGCGGTCTGGCGGTGCCTAATCGAAATTCAAACTCTCGCCCGCGCAGCGCGTCATATGATAAAATGGAAGTATGCGCGAAGAGATGAGGTGCGCGCACTGCTCCGCGGCGAAGTTAGTTGGACAAACTCGGGAAAGTTTGGCGCGCGGTCGCGGCGGACGAACCGCGCTAATGTGACTTCTTGCGAAGCGCCGTTCGAGCGCGGAGAACGCGTCCAATAGACCGAAGGGTATCGAAGTTTCCTAGCGGAAGCTGCGTCCGCACGAAGCGATACCTTCGGCGGACCTTGAAACTCGCGCGAGTTGGAACGCTTCGACGCTGGACGACCGCTTAACGCGGCGAGATCACAAGCCGGCCGAGACTTCTTGGCGGCAACTTACGACGGTTTCGCGTCCGCCGGAACACACGCGCCGGGCGTGCGAATCGAGGTTCAAAGTTTCCAGCGCGAATTGCGATGCTCCGCTTGGTGCCAGTTACAAGACCGCGGCGTTCGGCTGGTGCCGGACGGTGTGTGGTACACGTTCGACGCGCACGCGAGCGCAGACGCAGATCGCCGCACTTACCATTCGTCCCGCGGATCCGGCAGGGTGCGATGCACGCTGATCATGTCGCTCGCGTACTGATTGAATGCGTTTTTCACCCAACCGTCGTCCACCAACTTCTTGACGTCATCTGCGACATAGAGAGAGAGAGAGCGAACGGCGCGCTGTTAATTAACGTCGAGTTTGCAGCCACTCCGGCGCACAATTTGGCAAATCAACCGAAAACGTCGAAACTACGAAAACGCGCCCCGGCAGGACTCGCGGCGGGGACTTAATCAAAATGCAAATTAAAATTTCGCTCCTCGACGACCGACTAGTGTTCTAGTCGTCGGAATAAAGTGAGTCGTTCGAGATGACTACGCCGCGTCGCGGCGTTGACGTCCCCGAAGTATTCACTTTTTCTGGATCGCGCGCTCAAGGCGCGAAAACAGTTTATTTGCTCGAGAACGAAGCGAACGTCACGTCAACCGGAGGTCGTTTGTTATCTTCGGAATGTGCCAGATAAGACCGCAGATAGAACGTGATAATGAGCGATTGAATGGATTGCGCTATTGACAGATGCATTCGGTATCCGAAAGCGGAAAGCGTTCGGAGGACTCGGTATATCAGCGCGGCGAGACGGCGGCAAGGAAGATTGCTTCCCGCGCTCGGGATTAGGGCCGACGGTGGACGAGGATTCACCTCACCTGGCAGTTTCTTGGGCAGGATCACGGGCTTCCCCAACTCGCCGTGGCTGCTGCCGTCGTCGGGCGGTCCGACGACCGCGCGCGACTCCTCCGCGGCGTTGCGCCTCGGCTTCTGGAGCGGCGCCTCGCGCGCGACGTCGTTCTCGTCCACGACGATCTCGATCGCCTGCGGCGGCTGGTTGTTCGGCGGCGCCTGCTGGAGCGGCAGGTCGATCGGATCGCTCTGGTTCTCCGAGTACAGGAGGAACGCTATCGTGAACCACGCCGTCGAGAGCACCACGATCAGCTTGATCAGGAAGGACCGTCGTCTGGTGAGCATTCCCATTGCGGCGGCGCTGGCGCTGGCGACGGCAGCACTGACACTTCAGTCACTCAAAGTCACACGCGTCGCGCGTTAGCTTCCGAAATTAACGCCGACGCGAACCGTCTAACTGCTCATTACCGCGCGCGCACGCGTCAGGCGCGATAAGGGGCCGTGCGCAACCGCGGCGATGTCAACTCGACGTCGGCATGATATGCGGACGATGTTCCGAAAACGTGCGTCGAAGTCGCGACGTCGCGCTATCGGTGTCGCCGACGCTGCGGCGAGCGCGCGACCTCGCCGGCGGCAATCTGGCTGTCGACGCGCGCGAAACGCCTAATCGGATGCCACCTGCGCGCTCATTCCACGCCGACGCGTCGCGCTTGCCTCGCCGTGACTGATGTGTGCTGCTCGCGATCGTCCGGGCGGCGCATCTCATTCCTGCAACAGGCCAAACATTGCTCGCATTTAAAACGCACGTGACCGCAGAGCGATATTCGGGCGACGCCGCGTTACGCACGTTGCTATGCGATAACGCGGCTTGAGCGTCGGCAATGGCAACATGCTAACGATTGTTTATTGCGCCGCTAACCTTGGCGTCGATCGCCGAGCGGAAAACCGCGCCGCGCGTCGGCAGCGCGAAAATCGCAAACGTCCTAAGGCGACGTTCGCCTCTTGCGGTAATCTATAACGCCCGTTAGACTTATTTATTATTCGAGAGCGTTTTGCGCGCGGAAAGAAATTGTAAAGAAAAAACCGCGCGCCAGTTTTCGGCAAGATTGCCCTTCTTCACTGCGCGAGATATTACCTCGCTTCGCACCTCGGCGATATTTCTCTGAGCGTTTCAATTTTGGCCAGCGTCAGATTGTTATTGTCGGTTGGCTCGGATTGCGGCGGCGCGCGCCGGCAATGCATCAACGGCGTTTGCCCCTCGACCGTATCTTTTCCGTGGAGATGAAACACGTCGCTTCCAAATATCGAGATGCGCATTTATGCGGCGGTCCGCACGCGCGGTCGCGAAACTGCCTCGGCGCTCGTGCCGCCGCACAAATGCGTCCGGCTTAACGAATTCGGTGACCGGCGCACACCGCCGATGATTGCGCAAGAACCATCGAGGAGGCATCGGTGATTAGGTAACCGCGACAAAAATTCACAATTTTGTGTTTTAGCTTCGATTAAAAGTTCGACTATTTTTGACTAGAAATTAATCTTTTTCTAATTACGTGAATTATTAAATATAAACAACCAATAATTTTGTAAACAACTATTTTCCGTTGCTATTAATCGATTAATCGATTTTTTCCAACCATCCAGATTCGGGCGCTAAACGTGGCGCATTTCGCCGCCGACATAACTTCGCTTACGTCGGATTCGCGACGGCGCGTGATGAATTATTTCGTTATCACGTCGCTTCGGACGCAACGTTCACAAGTAAATTAACATTAAACTCGCGCGTCGCGCCGGCGCACAACGGCGGGCGCATTCAATAAATCACAGGACGGCGCGTTTTACAAACGTGCTATTAATTGGCTCGCGCGTTCGACCGCTCGGCAGCAGCGGTTCGGTTGCTCCGTCGTCGTCGGTCGCAACAAGTAGAAGATCGAAGCCTTGTGCCCGTTAATTAAAAGGTAAATTGCGACGCGCTCGTCGCGCCGCGTCGCTCGAAAACGTTTCGCCGCTGCGAGCGAAATAATCGCTGCGGACGCGGTCGCGGCGCAGGATGCGAGAGCGACAAAAAGAAATCGGCCCGGCGAGATTAAATTACGATTTGTAAACGATAAGAAAGCTGCGGATCCGCGCGCGCGTTTCGTGCAAAACTCAATTGTTAGTGTTTTTGCTCGAGACGCAGAGAAATGTCGCGCCGGGAAGCCGCAGAGTCGGGTCGAACGGGAACGGTGGGAATGAGAAAAAAATAAAGAAGCAGGAGAAAGAGGAAGCGACGCGACGCCGGCGGTGGCGTACAAGCAAAGGAATCATTCCTTCCATTATGAATACCTGGCGTGGCACGTGCTCGGGCGCACCTGAACGTCTTCATTGCCGAGCCGGGTGGCGGCGGCGGCGCCGACGGCACACGCGAGCCGTCGATCGGACGACGATTATTGAAATTCCGCGTGCGTCCGACGGCGCTGCGAGAATACGCCACCCCGGCGGCGGCCGGCGCGTTCTCGCGGTTGCGCGAAAAACGGGCGCGCGCAAATGCGATCCAGATAAGGCGGCGGCAAACGTGGAAAATCGGCGTGCGATCGCGCGAAATCACTAACACGTGAAATTGCGCGCCATCATTCCGCCATTGTTGGCTCGAAAGCGTGCGTGAAATGAATCACTTACACAATGAAATTACACGCTCGCGAACGCGAAGTGTCGCGAGGAAAAACGAGCGCGCGACGGAAAAACCAGCCAGTCCGGCGGAGCGGAACGCAACAAAAGGATGGCGCGGCGGGAAATATGCACGATCCGCGCGCGGCGATCCGGGCCTGCCGGCGACGCTGAAAAAGGAAACAGCCGAGGAAAACTCGCAATTCCACCGCATGAATAAAGCAGCACGCGATGGGCCATAAATCGCGTAAGATTCGCGCAAAAAGTCGCCGACTGCGCATGCGCGCCACCGTAACGTAACGGCGCGCCGAAAAGACGTGAAACACCGACGCAGCGCGCGCGCTGAAGAAAACCACGGCGGACGCGATTGTGGATCGGAGCGTTTTAGCGAATCGTTTCGCCTCGGTGGGGGATTCGTTAGGGTCCGGCCGGATGGGCGTCATGGAGCGAGAGGAAAAATAATTGCCCGACGTGGATGATAAAGATGTCTCCAAGGGCAACGAAAACTTTCGTCCGTCGTCGTTCGAAGATTTCGCGAAAACTTTGCGCAAGACTGAGCGGCACTTACCCAGGCACCAACGACAGCAACAATCGGACGAACGCAACGTTTTTCTGTGGCACGCGTTGTGGAAATCGCGCAAAAACGCGACGATCTTGTTTTGTTTGTTTGTTTTTATTTCTAAACGATCGCGCGCGCGCGCGCAACACGTGCGAGCGCACGGGCGAAACAGATGAAACCGATGAATGCGCAGGATGGATATCGTCGTGCGAACATCCCCGACGAATAACGCCGGCCGAGAGAAGAAATGTCGCATAATGACGTAATTCATCATGTGAACGAGTATGCGAACGTGTCACAATGCCGTCAAGCGGTTTTGCCTTCTTTCGGCCGGCTTCGCCCGCGCTCTTCTTTTGTGCCCGCAATTCGCTTTTCGTTTTTATTTTCAATTTTCCATCCCTCTTCGCATTAATCCACTCGTCGCGTGGCAGTGTGCACGACAACTCGCCGACTACACCGAAACAAGACATCGCGACCGTTTTGCATTTATGATTTACGACTTGATTTACGATATTACAGGATACAATATGCTTGGAAGGCGAAGCGACGACTGCGCACCGTTATCCGGCGTAGGGATGCCAAACATTAATCGATTATTATTGACTAGAAATTAATCGAACTAATCGATTAATCGAATGCAAGTTAAATATTTTCCTAATTACGCGTATTGTGATGTAAAAATGTCTATTGTTAATTCTAGGAAATTGCACTGGTCACTGGAAAAACGAAGAACGTTTGGTTGCGAATAAAAAAAACACACACTTTCTCTCAGATATATCTACGAGGGCGGCGTGAAAAAATGCTACGCATGACAGGCCGATGCTTTCGGGCGGACGTCGCGAGGTTGCCAGATGGTAGCTGGCGGACATCGGCCGTGTTGTTGCGCGCATTGTTTTGCATAACGTTGAGTAATCGCCCGACGGGCAGGGTTGTTAATTGTTTCCTTGGCGCTCGTCGCGGCTAGGCGCGGGACGGCAGGCGCCCGCCTCCATACAAGCGTCGCGACAACACCGGTCCTTGTCGGGAGCGTTCGAGTGTTGCGGATAAACGTCAGCGCTTGATGAATATATGCACGAGAAGCCGCGACGGCCCCGAAAGAAGAAAAAAAAAAACAACAACAACAACAAAGCGGCGATAATCGCTCCATCTGCTCGCGATCGATTCGTTCGCGTGAGTGCTTTTTTTTGCTAAATTGCGTTGCGCGTCGATGATAAACGAGTCCGCAGGTAGGAGCGCGCGAGATAAATGACGCGCGCGAAGATATCCGTGTCCGGAATTGAAAAGGATGATGTCGAAGTCATTCGTCGTTGTCGGCAAAGCCCGGAGATGCGCGTCGTTTGTTATTCTTTTTTTTTTTTACAAATTTTGAGCGAACATCTGTTGAATATCGTCCCACGTCCGGCGCCGCGCCATCTTCGCCCGTCGCCGGCGATCGGTCACCGGCGGCGTGATTCATTTTCGAGCATTCGTTTCCGCTCGCACGCCACGCCGGCCGGCGCCATTTGCATGCGCCCGCGAGTGCGTGCGATGGCCGACTTTACGACGCCTCGTTCATTTCCGCTCCCGCTAGAATGCTCGAAACTAAGACAAACGGCGTGAAAAGCGCGATATTATATCAGCGTGATTAGGGCCGTTCGCTGCCGTGGGGTTCGTCAAGCTTATCGCATGTTATTCGGAGTCGGTCGTGGTTGTTTTTTTTTTGTTCGAAGAGTTGATGTTTGACATTACACGAAAACATCATGGTGTTGTGAACTCTGATTTGAATGAAAATTTTTTCGGCGATACTCGTGAGAAAAATAATTAGGTCGTCTTTTTTATTATCGTTGAATGGTCCATAGTTTTCACGGAAAAATTGTTCGAAACTAATCGCTGCGCTTATCTGATCTGCCGCGTCTGTGTTACTTTATTAGATAATATATATTTTTTAAAATCTTATTTATTATTTGTATTTAATATTCGTTTTGCGAATTTAAATTTACGTCGATCGGACGGTAGACTAGCGCAAATAAAGGTCACGTCGAACGCCGTTAAACAGCCGAGTCGTGGATCCGAGCTCGTCCGGGAACAAGCGCCCGGCGCCGCCACCACCGTCGTGCTCATGGCAATTGCCGCCAGGCCGCGCAGGGCTCGCGTGCGTTTCGAGCGCCGCCCTCGTTCGCATGCTTCGAAAACGGATCGTATGCAGACATTCCTCGCGAAAATCATAATACGTCCGACGGACGGCAGACGGAAAGCGCCGGTCCTAAGTGGGCGCGTGCGTGTCGCGCGGTCGTTATCCTTCGCCTTCCGCGCGAGTCCCACGCACGCCGCACCGCATTCCGGTTTGTTTGCAACGAGCACAAACAACAACAAAAAAAAAAACGCGCCGAACGCGCGCCTAATGCACGCCGCGGACGTGACGCGCCTTTCGGGGTGCCGCGCACGTGTTCGCTTTAAATTAATTACGAATCGCGGACGAACAAACGTGCGCAATTGCCGTGCGGTTGTCGAACGCGCTGCGCATGTTTTAATCACGCTGCGCGTCCCCCGACGCCGCGCTAATCCGGGCGCGCGTTAAGAACGCGCGAAGTGTACATTAATGACGCTCGTGAATTACGCGCGAACGTCGTCGAAAATTGATTAGAGCCGAACGAAATCGCGTGGCCGGACGTTCGCGCACCCAGGACGCGAGGGCGCGACGCGCAAGCGCAGCGAAGACGAAGCAAGTGGCACGGCGCAGCTAATAGAAAAACAATTGAAAAACTTAAATCGGCATTCGAGGGCACGCCGCGCCGTAAGTAAATAAGCGGACTTTAGAGTGAGTTGGAAAAACTCTGCCCGCGCCGCGCAAATTAATTATTCATCGCGCCGCCGCGACCCTATTCTTCTTCGTTTTTTTTTCGCTCTCTCGCGTTTTGCATAATCGACGCGGCCGCCGAATTATGTAACAACGCTTCGATCGGCATCGGTGGATGCGCGCAAGTTTGCGCCGAACTTTCCGAACGCCGCGACGACGGTTCGAAATCGCCCGGGGCGCGCAAAAACGCCGTAATTAGCGATTAACGTAACGACGACGCCGGCGCGCGGTTGGCGCCCAAGACGGCATCCGAGCGAGCGCGCGTCGCGAAGTTTAATCGAACGACGCCGTGGCGGCAATCAGTCAACACGGCGGCGCGTTTGCTCGAAAGCCTCGCGCGCGCGCGCGGCCGGTGATTGATTGCGCCGAATTTATTGCCGATACATCCGGCGGCGCGCGCGCACGACTAATAATTAATTGTCGCGTTTAATCGAAGCCGCGGCGGCGCGCGTTATTGCGAAGTTGCGAACTGCCGCGCGGGCGCCAATCGGCGCGAATGATGCGCATAATGAGAAGTTTTAATTGGCATGCGTTCGAGCATCGAAACGAATGCGCGACGCAAAAGTTTCGGCCGAACCGAAACGTGTTTTTCGCCAGTTTTAAGAACGACGCGCGCCAATTACGAGCGCAATTAGCGCGATTACGCGCCGCCGGCGAACGCGCACCGAAACCGCGCCGCCGCGGTCGTTTGTTGCGTCGGCCGCACCGGCGGCGCGTTCGCCGCCCCCGCGCGGGATCGCCAACTGCGTCGCCGGAGATTCTGTCAGTCGCGCCGAAGTTTCGCCTGCCGGCGAGGGCGGTGTGATTAATGGCGTTCAGTTCGCTCGCCGCATCAAGTGGTTTCGGTTTAGAAAGTGTCCGAAAATTAAGAAGCGCGCGACATGCGTGCAAAGCTTTTCCGCCGCGCGCGACTCGGATACAAACGACGTTCGGCTGAAAGTTCGGCAAACTTTCAAACGTCACACATTTAATAGGAATTGTTTCGCGAGCGTCCGTGCGCGTCGCATTGTCAATAAAATGCACATTGCTTCGATTGCTTTAACAGCGCCAATTTAAATGAATTCCACTCTGTTCAGCGACCAATCATCGCTCTTGAAGTCAAACCCGCGCATGCGCAATATAGGCAAAACCAATAAACACTAAAAATTTTATAACTTAATAGAAGAGTGTGGAAAAAAACGTAATTTTATTCGTCATTAACATCAATATACATATTATATACAAGTGCGAGCGCACTTTACTCAATTGTTAGCTAAGTACTCAAAAGTTATTGAAACAGTGAGTGCACACAAATATTTCCTTGATTAGGTCAGAGTCAATGGCAAGAAAAAGTAAAAAAAAACGAAATAAATGCCAGGAGACTTTCTGCAGGCATAAACGAAATGCGAACGACGATAATTGCAATGACGAGAAGGCCGCGACAGGCGCGCTAACGAATCGGTTAAAGGTGAACGGCGCGTTAGATGAAAGACGCGCACGCAGCGCGTGTCGGATTTGATGATCGAATTTTATCTCGCACGTGCGTCGTCTGTTGGACGTCGCCGACCCGACCCGCATCCGGCTCGCGTATTGAAGTTGCGATCGCGACGGCGAAAGTTGCCGAATGAATGCGGCACCGTCGCGCGCCATTGAAGGGCACGGTGCGTCGTCCTTCGGCGCGAAAGACCGAGAGCCGGCGACGGTGCGAAATTGCGAAATTGGGAGAAAAGCAAAGTCGGCCGGGCGCGAGCGCACTTCGCTGTTCGGGCGCGCGAGATTAAAGATTCAGCCTTTCATGCCGACGTCGGCGGCGGCCAAACGCTCGCGAAGAAAAGGGGACGCGCGCGCGCCAGGGCACAAAGCGGCGACGGGGCGACCTCAACGGCGCGCGAAAGTTAAAAGAGGGTTGGAAGTTCAACCACTAAAAGGCCGCGTAAAACACAACAATTACATTATGCATTATGATGTAAGAGTTTTTCTTCTTCCGAAGCGCTGTTTGGAGAGAAGAGGCGCCGAGGCGGCGCGCGAACTTTCGCGAGTTTTAATTTCGACCGAAAATGCAAGAAAGAAAAAAAAACAGGCCGTCGGCTCTCGCACGAGACGCGAACTCTTCGCCATTGAATATTTGGTCTCCGGCCACGGCTCTGCACGGTTATGGATGTTAGCAATTAACAATAACAGCCAACGCATTGTTGCGCACAGTTGAGAAATTTAATTACTGCCGAAAATGCATTGTTTTAAGACGGCCGCGCACATCGAAGCAACTGTTGATTCGTTTAATTAATTAACATTCGACGCCACATAATGAGAATTGAATTGAACGATGTTTCAACTTTCATCTTCCGTTTTGAAATAATTCGCGTTCGACGGCGCCGCGAGCGGAGCGCGCGAAATGCCACAAAATATAAATAGAAAGCGAAGTCGCGTCGAGTGCAACATCTTCAAAGCGTTCGACGCAACGATCGAAGCGCGGCGCGGCAAACTTCAATCCGCGCGTCGCGACGAAAACGCTCCTTTGACGCCGACGAGCGCGCGCGCGTAATTTCGTCGGCGCGCTCGTATCTCTTGTCGCCGCGTCGTAGGATTTCCGCTGCGCCGTCGGGGAAATTATCGAAACACAGGAAGCGCCGCGTGCGTCGCGACGATTGCGATTGTCGACGACGGCGTCCGATGCGGCGACGGATTGGAGATCGACAATCCGACCGATCGCAACCGATTGCGCGCCTTCGGCGTTGCGCGTCGCGTGATCCGCGCCTAAATTACGAATTCCGAGCGCGCATTAATAGGCAGCGCGCTTTTCCGCCTCCAAAAAGTGCAGCGCACCCACCAGTCGCGCGTGTTCTTTTAACGACGCAGCGCCATTGTTCTCGACATTACGATTCCTCGTTGTTTTCAATCGCTTTTATCGTCGCCGCGCGCGTTGTTCGCTTTGATATTTTTAATTTGTCCGGAATATACGTGTTTTCGGCCATAAAACAAGTTCGTCCGACCACGCGGCGCATGCCTGGCAACACGACGCGATGGCCGATATCGGCACGGCCGAAAATTGTCGGATCAATTATGCACCTGCGACGGAGCGGAGTGACAACGACGCGTCGCCATTGGGCGGCGCGCGCTGGACGCACGTTTCCCGGAGCGGCGTCCGGACGTCGTTTGCGTGCACGATTTCGCGCGTCCCGCGTCCAGGTCCGGCGGGAGGAGATCGTGGTCGTTCGCATGCCGCGCGCCGCTCGGCTCGGCGCGTCGGCCGGGAGGACACGTTCGATCGTTTATTGCCCGGCCGCGGTCGTGCGGCGCAGAAAACCGGCGGCGAGCCGGCCACTCGATCGCCAGACGCCGCTCATTAATACGGGCAGGCTTTCGCGGAGGTCATTGATTCGGTCCGATCTTCTCGCGATCGGTCGCGTCGTGCGCACGCGGCGACGACGATTTTCGGTACAATTTCGTGCTTCGCGCAATGTTCGTCTCGGCGTGCGTCGCGATCAGCGTACGGATGGCAAAAAGTTGCAAATTATCTATTAAGGAATTAATCTCTCGGCTAAAACCTGTAATTCTTGTTTGAAGAATCAAATCATATAACTGACCAAACAAATTGATAACAATACGCAAATTGTTATTATTAGAAAAATATTGAACTCGAAGCTAACACAACGATAATCGATTATTAATTCGATTAATCTATGAATGCACGAAGCATCGCCGACGCAACGCAAAAAGTGCGAGATGGCGGCGGGGTTTTTAAATCTAATTGACATGCAACCGTCCGGAAAAGTTGCAGCACATTTAATTAAATCCGATTACGAACGAACGCACTCCGTCCGCCCGCTCCGCGCTCCGTCTCATTCGCCGGTTTTAATTTCGCTTTATTCGCGCGCAAAATTCCAAATTTATTTTCATTCTTTGCGCACTTACCCGAATACCTCGCGCGCGCTCGGGGCCTTAACTCGATGCGCAATGCTGTTTACCTGCATCAAGTGCGAATAGGCGCGCGGCGCGTGTCACCTGCGGTCGCACATCGCGCACGTGTCGCGGTCCGACGCACTTCTTCGCGGCAGCGCGTTGTCGCTATACAAACATCCGACGACTGCGTGCCGATCTAGCCCCGTCCGGACAGGTTGATCGTCGATCGACGCGCCGCGACGATGCTCTCAAGACGCGACGTTCGCGCGGCAGACGAAGTAACGTTAGTTCGATCACGTTGCGAGTGGACACGATGCGCGCAAACTGGACGCTCGCGCGTTGTCCGACGCACAATTTCCGTACGTTTTCGATTCAAGCGATCGCGCACGTTGCTCTACGAGTCAATCGCGACGAGTCACCGGAAAGCACCTGCCTTCGGACGAAACGCTGCGACCGGGCGTCGATCGAACGCCGCGCGACTTCGCCGACTGTTTGATCGCGCTCGCCGCTCCACGGCGCGACGGCCGTCGACGAGCGCGCCGGAGAGAAGTGGAAACAAACAAACCAGAGGGAGAGGGAGAGAGCGAGGGAGAGAGAAAGAACGAGAGAAAGAAGAAAAAAAAACACACACACACATTCCCGCTGCCGCGAACAACAACCGAAGGCGGTTCGCGGTCGCGACGAGCATCGCGTTGGATCTTGCAGAAGAGCTCCAGCTGCCTACCGAGCGTCGCGACTCCCTTTCGCCATTTCGGCGAGGAATAAAATCTATTTGTCGGGGCACGCCGCGCGTTCGGGAATGGTTAATTAGCTGCGCAAACAAAGGCGGCGCATTCATTCCGGCGTTCCGACGGGCCGCAATTAACGCGCCGGGCTTTAATAAATCGAAATTTGCCATTGAAAATCGACGGCGCCGCCGGCGCAACCTCGGCCGGTGCGTTCCTGCGATTTTTTATTAATCGCGGTCGCTGCGGGCGCGCAACGAAAACAATTTCGCGCGACGCGCTTGTGTCGACGGCGATAAAACATTTATTGTTTCGTCGAGCGCGTTCGCAAAGCGCGGCGCAGGCTAATGACAAATAATTAATAATCATACATCGCGGCGCATTTCCTTTCGTGCCAACATTGGCGCACGCCGAAGAAAGGCCAATTACACGCCTTACGGGAAACCGTGCAAAGGACCGAAGACGACGAAACAAAGCGCGGAAGACGAATCGACGACAACGCGGCGAAGACGAAAGCGCGCTCCCAAGTCCGGCCCTGCGCGCCGCAGATTGATGCAATTATTAATACGCCCGACCTTGATGTACGCCGCGCCGGTATCGAAGTTTTCTTCTTTATTATAACCTCGTAACAAGTCATGCTACGCGCATGAGTACGCCCGACGGTGCGAGCATTTGGATATTACGCTTTTACGCTCTTTTTATGTTTCCTGTACGCAGAAACTTGGAAAAACTCAATTTAGAATCTAATCTTCCCACCGAACGGCCACAACTTTTGAACGCGTTATATATTGTTTGTTTGCGTCGTTTTTGTGGTTTCGGTTAATTGCAGTCGGCAAATTTCCGAAGTCGACGTTCGTCTGTTGGCGCATGATCGCAAATCATCGATGAACGATCGCGAACCGCCTTCGCTGGCTGCGCACAAAGCGAATTGCGCCAATCACACACAAACTGGCTCCAATGTCTGAATGCGGTTATTACGCCAAACTTGGGACGCGCTCGATGGTAAGCCGGCTGCAATCGAGTCGACAACAGACGGAAAGTTGTCGATGCGCGTCAGGCACGAATTTCGCCGCACAAAATTGATCTTCGTGCCAGCGCGAAGAATTCGCCGCGCGTCGCGTCGAAGTGAAAGTCATGCGCGCGCAAAAATATCAAGCGAGTTTGTCGCCGTCGGCCGCGGCGGCGGCGGCGGCGCGCGCGTAATCGTTCTCATGACCAACATACTCGCTTGCGCGGCATGCGACCGGCCGCGTTTGCATGCATTATTCGTTCGCGCTGCTGCCGGCGGTCCTTGAAGAGCGCAAATTACGAGACGCATCCACGGAATATTTTCGACATCGGGGTGGCGGCTCGCTCGCCGACGCCGACTCGAGCTGCCGGTTGTTCCCTTCGACCAATCTCGTCCACACGTTACGCGCCGTTTGAGTCGGCGAACACTCTAGCATTTGAAAAGTTCACGTCGCGCTCGAAACGCACGAACCGCCAACGACGATCGAGCGTGACGCGGCGCGCAGTTTTCTAAATGTTAATTGCGTTTTCGGTCGCGTCGACACGGCTGGGTGTCATTCGATGCGCGTACGGCGTGTGCCGACGGCGCGCCGAAGAAGATCCTGTTGCTGCTGATCACGCGCGATCGGCGTCGCGGCAAGGTCGTTCGCGTCGTCGGCCGCGCGAACGAGACGCACACAACGCTAACTGTACAGCCGGCGTGTGATTACGGTTAATTCTAAATCGAATTAGCAGAACCGCGCGCGCGCGCGCCTTTCGTCGTTCAGCAGGCCAGGGGCCATTGAGCGATTCGCGTCGAAATGAAGTCGCGTTGTTGTCGGTTTCCCGCGAGCCGACAATCGCGTGACGGTGACGCCGACGAGGAAATTAAAAACGTCGCCGGCGCGCGGCGATTAATTTGCAAACGAAAATCCCACGCGCCGGGTCATCGGCTAACGCGCCGAACAGGACCGCGCGCACGATTAATTAACGCGCGCTGCCGGACGCTGACGACGAACCATCGGCGGCGGCGACGGCGGCGGTTTTACTTTCTAATATCGATCACGCTGCATCCGCGCGCTCCGCATTAATGATCTATTTACGAACGCGCTCGCCGCTCTTACTCTTCTTCGTCGGCACGCTAATTGAGCGGATGGCGTAACTGTCGGCGTTACGCAACGACGCGGCAAAAAATCGAGAGATTCGTTCGCGGCGCCTGATTAAGTCGTCGCGACGCTCTCGAACGCGTGCGCACGCTGCCTGTTGCCGCGTTCCGACCGATTGACCGATTGTCGTATGCACGCGCGCGATGATGCGTCAAACGAGCGAATTCGACGACGAGGATCGCGTATTGTGCGATGCGGCCGTTTTCTCGCGCAGCTCTGTTTACGACTCGAATGCGAAATTTCGCGCGGCGGCGCAGGGCGCGTTTGCATACCGTTCCCCTCTCGTTCGCGTCGCGCGCGCACAATAAACACGTATTATAATATCGCCGGCGGCGCGTTGCGCCCGTTTTATTAGCCCGGCCAGCGTAATGAAATGGAATCGCTCGTCGTCTCGTGTCGGACGTAACGAACACGTCCGCCGCGCCGGCGGTGGCAGCGGTGGCGGCGGCAGCCCACGGCGTCGGTTTCGGATTTCGATTTTCCGGCACGATTTCCGACGGGCGGCGATCTTTCGCCGCTTGGCGTTTCATTTGTTCTTCAATAATACATAACGGACGCGCTTCGAGTTGCGTTCGAATGCAACGCAATTTCGCGGATAAACGACTTTCGTGCGCGCGTTTCGTTTCTTCAATGCTGGACTGTTTAGCATTGTCTCCAGTCATTGTGTGTCAAAGGTGAAATCGCATTTCAATGCGTGCATTATAAATAAAGTCATAACTGACATAAATACGAATATGTATATATATAAAATATATAAAATCACCATTGTCTTCCCGAACTCTCCGTTCGAATGCCATTTATTGCTGGCTCATTGGAGCTCGTCGACTGCGAACGCTCAAAAAGCCAAAGATGCATCTGTCCGCTGCGCCCGACGCTCGCAACCAACCACTTTCGCGCGACACGAGAAGAAAACAGTCGACAAAGCCGATCTCGAAAGGTCAACCGCACGATCGAGCGCAAGATAAATAATCGAAGATCCGCCGAGCGCAAGAGAAAAGTGGCGGCGCGGCGCGCGCTCCCGACAGGCCACGAGGATGTTCTTGACCTTTGCGGCGCCGCGACCGCGATCGTCATCGGCGTGTACCGTACGCGCGCGACCTTTGCCATCTTCGCCCGGCGTTGGTGGCGAGCGCGCGCGCGAAGAACTCTCCGACGCGTTGCCAAATTCGCGGCGGACACCCATCGCACGCACGCCGTTCCGTCGCCATCTGCGGCCGCGTCGAGGCGATTCCAAACGGATTCACCTGCGTCGCGGCCGGCACGTCGTCGTCGTCGTCGTCCGAGCGTGCGAACGTCGACGTGCGCACGCCGACCAGCCGTGCCCATTCCGGGCGATTGTTGTCCGACCGTCTGCCGCGCGCTACCGCGCACGCGCACCGCGCCGCTTCGCTCGGCTCTCGTCGTAATTGCATTCCGTCTTGACAATGCTCTCGCAGCGGACGAGCCGTGGCACGGTTCATCGGAAAGGATTCTCCGGCGACCGCGGCGTTATTACGATTGCCTAGATTCGCCGCATCGCAGCGCGAGTCAATATGCCGCCGTCGGATGCCGTCGGCGCTAATAATCTGCGATCGAATGGACGTCCGACGACGTCGACGCCGATTTCGCGCGATCGATTCGATCGAAACTCGCGCGCGAAGTCTGAGCGTCGAGGAAGGCATAACGTCGCTCAGCACTGCCGGTCTAAAGAGGTTTAATAATCGTGCGCCAGGACTCGGCTCTCTTACTCACTCCCACGAATTGTTATGTGCATATTACTCCATCATATTCTCATGCTGGTTTAGAAAATAAAACGGAAGAATCGTCGAGTTTTCGATCGCATGACAAGGTTCAACGTACGCGGGCGCGCGCGACCACAATAACAGCGCGAGAGAAAAAAAAAACACAGACACACACACAAACGGCGAAATTAAATTAGCGCCGAAAAGTGAACAGCCGCACGTCCGCCGATACTTCGATGCGAAGCGATAGAATATAAAACGTAATAAGGAAACTTTTCAAATTGCTTAATTCGCCGTAACAAACGAACCACTCCTCGGGCGCAGGACAATTGCGACAATGCGCGCCGGGCGGTTCCGCGACGACGAAGCGACGTCGTTTAGAAAAACATTAGGCGACACAGGCCGAAAACGAACGGCGCGACGCGCTACCCCATCAGAAACGTCAAAAAAACAACAAACAAGTGCGAAATAATCGTAGACGACAACAACACGCTTTCGAACGTGATACATATTTAATCGGCGCCGCCGAGTACTGGAACGCGAACTGCCGCGCCACATTAATTGGTAGACAGGGAGCCGCCGCGAAGGATGAATATTGAATGAATGTTGGCCAAGTAGTTGGCCGTTTAAAAATTGCGGATAATTAAAAAAAAAACGCGACGCAAGTACAGAACGGCCGAAGATGCACCGCGGCAGAGATTGCACCGAAGCGAAAGCCGAAGAGACGCGCGAAAGTTGGCTGCCGCGAGGAAAGCGCCCAATTGCGGTTCGGTCGTTAATCAGACGTTTCAAATGGGCACTAATGTTTGACTGCGATGTCGTTTTCGACCGATTCGAATCGTGCTCGGACTCGATCGAAAGGCCACACGAATCGGCGCCGAAGTTTTTTCGCATCGCAAATTGGGCACGATCGCAACGAAAGGCAGGTTGAAAAGCCCGCGCAACATCGCACGCGTTAATGAAAATCTGGGACTGTAGTAGAAAAAAATGCGACGTCGCGTCGTCGAACATCGAACGCCCTCGATTCGCGACACAATCGAATTCCGCGCTCGTGCCGCACGCAAACCGTCGGCCCTTGGACGATCGTAATCCTCGAGCGCGCGCGTTCGCGAACGAACAAAACGACCGAGAGATCATCATCGATGCACATCCCGCGACGGCGGCGGCGGCGGCGCGAAAGTTTTCCTCGCGCGTTGTGCCGCCGCTGAATGGACGGCCGCCAACATCGCGACGACAATGGCACGCGAGCGCGGGCCGGCAGGAAACGCCAGCAAACCGCGAGCGAATAATTATCATCTCGCCGATGCGATAAGCGGCGGCGCAAAACCGCGACGCCGCCGACGACGACGACGAACGCACGACATTTTGCGACGCGCTCGCATCAATTTACTGCCGCACGTACGGGCAATTTCGGAGCGGCGCGGCGGTTGCGAGGCGCAATTAACGCAATCGCGAAATTAATTAACTGCTCAAGCAGATGCGAAGCTCGCGCAGCCGCGCCGAGATCCGTTTAAGACGTTTCCGCTTGCATGTGCGCATAATCATCCGCGCCGTCCGCGCGCATCGATGACGAAAATCGGGGAACGGACGCGCGCCGTGCATTATTCAACGCTGTTAATTAAACGGTTGCAAAACGTTAATCGATGCGTTCGCGGACGCGGGCGCTTTCTATCGTTACGCGCCGCGCGAAAACGGAGATTTCGTCGGCGGAAAATCGCGATTGAAATCCACCGCCGACCACCCCGCTCGCAATTAATTCGAATTGTTTGCTCTAATAGATATATTAAAACCGGCGGCGCGCGGGGAAAAAATTGGGCGCCGCGGAACGAGGCTGGATGCAGACGGTTCATAGGTAATTCGCGACGTAATTGAATTTACGTTGATTGCGTTTTGATTCGGCCGGCGGTGCTCGGACACACTCGGCGTCCGGAAATGCGGAATAAAACAAAAGCGCGCGATCGACGAGCGAATGTTTGTCCGAGGTTGCGGGCGCAAACAAGCAAGAAAAACAACAAACAAAGGCAAAAAATGCGGGGGGGGTGGAAAGCTGAGGAAAGGGGTGTAAGCGACTTTCCACCGACCTCGGTCAGCGCTGACCGACGCGAAGGCAAAAATGTTCGCTCGCGAAAAACACGCGCAATTCGGTTAAATCCGTTTAATTGTAATTACGGACGCGCCCATCCGCGCCCCGCTCGAAAACGCAATTACAAACGCCGGCGCTCGGCGTTCTTCCCGCGAGGCCGGAAGAAAACCGCGCCGCGTCGTCGTCATGTGATGCATGCAAATTGACAACGCGCGCGGCGAAAATCTCCATTTCGCGGACGCCGACTTTATCAGCAGCGTCGTCGTCGTCGTCGTCGTTTTTTTTTTCATACTGCCATTAGCTATTCGGCTTTAATGATAATTTTTTATTGCGGCGACACGCGCGGCCGAAACACAAAATGCCGCGAACCTCCCGGGAACCTCCGCGCGCACAAACTGCACAAAAGCAGTGACGTCGACGTTGTCGCCGCCCGAAACGGCGCGGGCGTTTCGAACGCAATCGCGATCGTTAATAATTTCGCGCATAACTTTTAACGCGCGCCCGTAAAGTTCGCGCTAATCTTTTTAAATCGCGTCGAACGATGATCGCGCGCCGCTGACACACGCACGCGCGATGATAAAATAATAACCGCCATTTGCTTCGGCATTTATTTGCGCGCCATTACTAATCTCTCGCGTAACAGTACCCGTCGGTCGATCGCGGTCGCGCGCGTTAATTACAGATTACGAATCTCCGGCGCGGAATTTCATTCGATCGACGTTTACGCGCCTCGCGATGTTGCTCGGTTGGCGCGAGCACGCGCACTATTATTATATTATTAATCGTTATTTGTTCGTTGTTTTCTAATATTTATTACCGCTGTGAACTTAGCCCAAGATTCGCCAGCAATAAATTGCGTGTATGTGGAATTTACGCGTAAACATTTTCAAGTGCTGATAACGCGTTTGCGCAGATAATTCGTCGCGCAGTTACGCATACGTCTAATCGGCTTTCGATCACAATCAAGCACAATTTGAAATGTTTGCGGCGCGTCGTTCAAAAATGACTTTAAAATAAAAAACGCATGTCCATATAAAATACATCGATAATCGGCTAAAAACGGTTGTAACTTGTGATGCAGAAAATTCGTCGCGCAGATAAACACTTGTTCATATATGCAATTGGTGTATTATGTATTGCCTTTCGATTAAGCTCAAGCGCGATGCAAAAATTTTTGAACAAAATAAACATTAAAGTTTAAAAAATAGTGCCCATTTAAAACGCATGAAATATTTGGCACACAAACTAAATCGATCACAACTACTTGTATAGAAAATTAGTCGCTGCCTTAAAAACACATTCAGAATCTACATTTCATTGGGTTTCCAATGATGGCAAGCTTGATTTGATATTTTTACCTAAGTCTTTCGGTGAACTTAGAGCTAAGTTCGCAGCGGTGTATTTATTCAGGCTTCACCATAGTTTCATAGTGTTATTCTAAGACTCGACAAACCGACTTAGATATCTACTTTCATGACTAGCCGTGCGAACACTCAACGAATGACGGACCTACCCTCCAGATTCCAGCACTCGGTTATAATGTTTTGGTGCTGTATATGGTTATCCAAAGTGTATATATAACCAAATCTTACTTTGTAAATATGTAAGATGTATTTTTACTTACAGTCATAAATGAATCTTAAACTCGGCAATAATGTAGAGAGGCAACCTTCCAATGCTGTGAGAAACAATTTTATTATGATACATCAACAACTTTAAGATGAATTCTCACCTATAATAAGAGAATCGAGAAACGATGCCTCTTCTATACTACTGAACTGAACTCCTTTCAAGATACCAACAAAACCGGAGCGACAAAAATTTCGAAATACAGTCCCATGAGAAATTACATGGAAGGTTATCAAAATACAATAATTTACCTATCTATTCAAATCTTTATCCGACGACATTTGGACATAATTACATAGAACATTTTCTTATCTTTCGACCGTTCGCAAGCATCAGTCTGATCAAAAATTATTCAGCGTGTCACGAAGCATATGGAGGTATCGTTTTATTACGAGCGCTGTTCGCTCGAAACAATCGATGTGTCGATATAGTTGAAAAAATAAAATAAAATAGCGGTTGGTGTGTGTTGGTTGGTCTTTGACTCATTTCCTCGTCGCCGGCGCACCGTTATCTAGCAAAAATGGCCGTTTCCATCACGAACGGTGCGGTTGGAGGTCGGGCAAATTGCGCGCGAAAACGTCGGACGCGCCGGAGGTCCCTGGGTCAACCAGAACGGCTCGTCGCGGGCGCGAACGCGAGCGAACCGTGCCGTCCTCAGTTTCGCCGGTGTTTGCGTTCAACGGCAACCGCAATTTAGCGCCGACGACGCGCCGATTTCGACATCGCCGCGCGCGCGCGCGACTTATTTCGTTAACGCGGAAGCCCGACGAAGGTAATCGAGGCCAGCGTTGCCCAATACGTCTCGCGGCAACAAGCGCTGATTAGGCGAACTAATGCGCGCCCGATTTTCCCATTCGGCGGCGAAAACGTCTCGGCTGTTGTTACTGTCGTTGTTGTTGTTGCGCGTCGACGCGGAATGCGCGACGTAACGCGGACGGATCGCGCGTTACTTTCGAAACAATCGACGTGCGAAAAGTGCGAGAAGAAAAAGAGTCGCGCTACTAACCTGGCGCGAACAAGTGTGCCGATCGGTGGTGGGTTTCCGGCTGGGACGCATTCGAGGTTCCTCCGCGCGTCCCTCTGTCGCACCTGAAACAGCGAAACACAACTCCTTTTGATCGTTATTCGAACTCGCGCGGCTGGAACATAATCCCGTTTTGCGATCGTTTGTCGCGTGCGCGCGAAGACGTTCATTATCTTCGACGCGTTGTTCTGGCCGAAAGATTGCGGCGCAATTGCGCGGTCCACATTGACCTCGCGCGGCTGGCTTCCTTCGGCAGATCGGCGCGCAATCAGGTGATTTGCAATTCGGTCGCTATTTGCAAGTAAAATCTCGGCGCGTATTATCGGCTCGCCGCCGCCCGACTGCAGCGCGTAACAAATGATATCAAGATGAGGCGAAAACAAAGTGCACGCCGAGCGCGCGGCGCATGGGAATCCGCGCTAAGCGAGCGAGACGGAGCGAGCGTCGCCGTCGGGCGTGCATGCGGGCGGCGGGCCCCACGCGATCGTCCGCGTTCGCTTCCCGCTTCCGCGTCATCTGCGCGACGCGGAGTGTGCGGGGACGCGTTGGGAACGTCTCGCGGTTCGCCCGGCCGCCGCTCGTGCGTTCCCACCGGGCGTCTTCCGCCGGCGGCGGCGGCGGCGTCCATGTAACGCCGTCATTCGCATCGCGAGCTGCGCGCGTTGCATCTGTGCAGTCGGAATGGGGCCGTTCGTGCGCTGCGCCGGCCGCGGCGCCGCAAACTTCTGCGCATTACGCGCGGCTTGTAAATAAGCAAGCGCGCCTTGTTGTTGCGAAGGTCTGGGCCACGAGGCGCGTTCTCGTTCGTTACGACACCAGCCGGCGGCGACCGCGCGCGCATTTCGGTCGTGCGCGTTCGGAAAATCTCTCTCGTTCGTCCGCGCATCGATTCAATGTTGGCGGCCATGGTGAGGAACGTTTGGTCGTCCGCTTTTTCGAACGTTCGGGAAGATCTTCATTCGAAATTCCTGCGACAGGTTCGACCAGTTTGGCGATGTCGATGTCCCGGAAACCGTCGCGCCCAGCGTCGAAGGATGCGTGTTACAGCCGAACAGAACTGGACCAAAAGCATCCGCGCGGATTTCAGCCGTTGCGTTGGCGAAATTCGATCGAAACACGTCGATTCAGCTCAGGGCGATGACCAAACAAGCACGCCGAAGGCGGCACCAACCGAAAAGCGGTTCAATTATTATCTATTATTAACAATGAGCACTTGTCGTAAAAGTGCGAGACTCGCCAGCGCGTTTTTTGCGCCGTAAAGGACACGAAGGCTGCGATAAGCCCTCTCTTGCCTTGATAAAACGTCCGCGATACGAGGGCGCATTGTTCGCTAATACCCCGTATATATATATACGCGTCGTCGGCGTACGAACGCAAAGTCTAATGACTGCTTTGTCGGCTAACTGTTCATTCGAGGCTATCGGTTTTTATGCGGCGCACCAACACGACGACGACGCCGACGACGTCGACGACGCGCGCGTCCTGGCGCTGGCCAACAGGTAAAGCTACTACTTCACCGATGCGTGCGTTAAACGTCGCGCATCCCACGTCCCGCGCGCGGAATGCGCGCTCGTCGATGCGGGCAAGAAAACTGAATTTTCCGCAGCGCCGCGACCGACCAGTGACCGAGTAACAGTTGTTGCTCGCCGTCGGCCGCCGCGGGACGTCGTGACGCGTCGTGAGCGGCGCCGCGCCGCCGAAAGTCAGTCGAACATCTCGACGACTACGGCGTTGCGTCAACGCCGATCGCGTATATCTTTGACGGGATCAGCGACGTTCCCATCGCGTGCGAAACGTCGCGATGCTAATACATTTATTTCAATCGAGTCGGATGTTCGTCAACACGACAGTTGCTCGAAATCACGCAGGTATCGGCGAGAGCAGGCAAAACAACTTTTGTGTTCGGACGAGATCGTTCGCAGCTAATTACCCGTTACGTAAAGCGCGGATCATTTTTTTTGGGAAATGGCGGTCGTCGAAACGTCGCCCAACAATATTCGTCCATCATCGCGTGCCGCATTGCTTCTCGTTCGTGTATTTATTGCCGCCGCGTTTGGTTAAGTCGGACAAATCCTGGTGCGCGCGCGGCGTCGCTGGCGGCGGCGACGGCGGCACCTACGAGCGCGGAGAGGCGCGCCGACGGCGCATCTGCTATGCTGTTTGTGACATTTTACGCTCGGACGAAATTCGTTATTTGCCAGTTACTTATTTCGGCGCGACGAGCGCGCGCGCCCGTCCTCGTGCATAATGCACGAGGCGGCCGGATCGCTATCCGAATTACCAAATTGCACGCTCGACGTAACTCAAGCGGCGTCGTCCGCGGCGAGTCCTGGTTCGGACGCCGCCGCCGCCGCCGCCGATCGTCTTGCGGCAAACGTTTTCGACGGCGCGCAACGAATTCGTCGAAGAAAGCTGCGCAACAAGTCGCGCGTGTTCCCGAACGACACGCGCGTCGGCCCGCCGAATCCGCAGAACGCAATCCGATTGTGTCCGACGTTGCCGCCGACGGCGCCATTCTTTCCATTGTGCGCTAATGCAATGCGCAAGAATGCGCGCATATTCATAAAGTGTCGCAGGAGACCGAACACACCTTGAATACCTCGATTGGCTCGACGACGACGACGGGCGCAGATTTCGGACGCGCCGCGGAATCGGAAGCTCCTCTCGTCGACGATTCGTTAACGGACAAATTATTAATCGTCCCAAAGCGAATCGCGTTATTGCGTCGTCGCGACGCGAGCAGAAGACATTCTTGAACACGGGCCGCGCGGCGTTCTTACGTCACGCGTAATACGTTCGCAATTTCGTGCCGGTTAGCTGGATAATAACCGTCGCAAATTCGCCACGCTCGCCGGAATCGTTCGACTTTCGCGCGCCGACGGCGCACTAACCGTTAACGGCGATGTTCATTTGTACGACATTAACGCCGCGGGCCGCGCGACGACCAGAGGACAATGTCAAAGTTAAGCGCGCCGATCGCGCCGTCGCTTGCGCGCGAATTAAGTAACACGCACTTACCGCAGAGCGTCCGACGTCCGATATCGATGCAACTCCGTGCAGCCCACGTGCGTCGCGCGAATAACGCGCGCTTCGACTGCGGCCCCGAGCGTTCCGCGAAGACGACGACGACGCGCGCCGGACGAGAGGCGCTCCTCCGTGTGCGCGCGTGACGTGCGCGGCGCGGAGAGGGGTCGACCGAACGCGCCGAAGTGCTTCGACGCACTGCGCGCCGCGACGACGGCGGCCGCGCGCGTTTTGTCGGTCAGGCGAAGAAGAGGTGAAGAGGCTACGGGCGCGCGCGCGCGAACTTTTCTGCCTGCCCGGCGTTTCCTGCCGGACGGGACGGACAAAAGCCCGTTGCGTGCGTGCGCACTTGCGCAGCGTGAAGTGCGGATTAGCATTTTGCAAATTACTTACGTACACATTCTGGAGTTTGTTTTTTTTTTCGTTTTTTTTTTTTATCGCGTTTCGAAGGGAACACACTTCATTATAAACGCGATACGGAAATTTGCACATACCTTCACCTTCACACACGTTCAGATCGGTTTGACAATAAATACTTGCTAAATATATTTTCTTTTGTTAAAATATCGATGTTTCGCAATCTCCATAATTAAAAAACAACACTAAAAGATGAACATCGACTTTATTTATAAAATATCGGCTCATCGTTAGTTCTCTTGATTTAATCAGGCTTTCAGTTGTTTAGCGTGAATATTCTCCGACCATCATCACTGCAATGTATCGATATATTTTGAAATATATCGAAAAATAAAATATCGCCCAAAAATGTCGTTATGAAAAAATAAAATACCGATCTGATCTATCATGACCGCTCAGTATTTAGTGTTAAAGCCATCTTCGCGATCGGTCGATGCGCATAACCACGAAACTATGAATAAACTAACTCGCCGCACTCACCTCGATGGTTGCAGAGTGTCACAACGCCAAACAACAATATCATTGTCACCAATTAACGTGTTTGATCACACAACGCAAACACGATTGCGTGCGCATCGCGCGCCGTCCTACGTGCATGCACGAGCTTTATTGACCGATTAATTACGGATCCGGCGCGTATCTGGACAAACGAATTAGCCGTGCGAGGACAATGCGCGCGCGGCGCGGCCGAAAGCGAACGTCGAGCTTCGGCGGCGCGCTCGTGGCGAAGAATGCGCATGACGCAAGCGCGAGCGGCCGGCTATTTTGCGATATGCGAACGGCCCGGATGCGCGCGTGCCGAGCTGCGGACGTTAGCGCCAAAGCAATTAATCGCGACGCACGCCGAGACGAAGACAAACACGCGGCGCGCGTCGCATTTGATTTCGATATCGGTTTGCGTTTGGCGATCGGGCGCGCGACCGAGACAGACGGCGATATTAGAAATAAACGCGGGCTCCGCCGTTCCGCCTAAGTAAATAATCGTAATACTCGTGCGGTTATCGTTTTGCGTCGGGGCGTCTCCCGGCGCCCGGGATTACCGGCGACGCAATCGTGCCGAATCAATCCGGCAGGAAGATTAAAGGCGCCACTTGCGCCAAAGGGCGACCGGGACAGCATTGCAAATTAGCGTCACCGAACGTGTGCGCGAACCTCGCGATCGGAGCCGAACATTTTCGCAGTCCGCCGTCGCAACTTTCTCCGACGATTAGTAACTGGCCATTGTAGCAAATCGTCGATGAATAATCGATAGACGGAGAGGAATTGATCAGGCCGTGCCGCCCGCCGCGCGCGAATCCATTATGCAGCAAACAATCCGAGGCAGGACGCGTCGGCCCCGCCGCCACCGCCGCCGCCGCCGCCGGGCGGGCGTCTGTTGCGCCCAATCTGGGCATCCTGTTGATCCTAATCCGCGCTATCGGGGTGGCGTTTGGCGTGCGAACGGTGTCGCCGCGGCGCGCCTCGAAGCAATTTCGCCAATTTCACGTCATCCCGAACGAGCCGTCGACCGGCGATGGCATCTAATAATGCCCTTGTCGAGCGGCGGGCACTACGCACGCGCCGGCGGGAACATTAGCGTGTCGGCGCCGGGCATAAATCACTCGCGCCTAATTAGTGCTCGCTCGCGCCGCGCGACAATCCGCTGGGGCTGGGGCCTTTGTCTCGGGCGCGTCGTGTGTCTTCGGCGACGACGATCGGATACGCTCGGCCGATGTCGTCCGAAGTCGTCGAGCGACTCGATCGTGGCCGGTTAATTATCGAAAAGCGCGCGTCGTTCCGATTCGCGTGCGCGCACGTGCCGCTGACGCTCACATGCGCGATGTAAATCGCACGTGCGGCCAGACGAGTCGAAACGTCGGCCGGCGCCGCAAAAACGCCAAGAATTTAATGCGAAGTCAATAAAACCGCCCGGCGGCCCTCCCACGCGGTATCGATTGATGGAATTCATATTCACATGACGGTGCATCGCGTGCGCGCATTGTCGTCGTTACGTAATCGTTCGCCGACCGCGGCTGTCTTTGCGTTGCGCGCGCGGATGACGAGAACATCGCGCGCCGCACGCACACGCGCGCGTCGCCGCGAATCGATTTCCGCGCGGCGCACGATATTCCCGTTTTCGGCCGAACACGATCGGCGACAAACATTTGCATTCGCAACACAGCGCGCACGCGCGCCGAACGCGAAAAACGCGACTGCTCCTCGTCGCTGGCCGGCTGCGCGCGCGCGCCGCAATTAAATCGCGATGGTCGGCGGCGACAACGTCGATCGAGAGAAACCGCCCGCCGACGGCGCGCATTTGTAACCGCCGCGCGCGTCGCCGCCGGCGCGATGTCGAATGAATTCGAAACAGCGCCGCGACAGACGCGATGGCAAGAACGAGGAAATTATGACAAATAATAAAATCGCGCTCGGCCGCGCGAACGGATTAACTTCGGCGGACGCCGGCGTCGTTATCGACATGAAATATTAACGCCGAATCTGAATTTAATTTCCGAAAAGGTTCGCGCCGCGTTTCCAATTGCGTATCATCGAATAACGTGCAAACAATGTTCAAATGCGAACCAGTCGCATTGTTTGGCGCAGTCGTTGGTGCGACGCGGGCGGAAAATTAACATATACATGTATTATGTAGGCACTAAATCTCGCCGACGAGATTACAGACGAGTGCCGTAAGTCTTGCTGGTTTGCAAAAAGGCGCTTTTCCTTTGTCGAAGATTTCACCTGTCGAAGCGCTAGAGAAAATGACGCATGCGCCGCGAGCGGCGCGTAAATCACGCCGCGAAATGTTGTCTTCGAAAAGTTCACGCATCCGGATCGGGAAATGCGCGCGCATCGCACGCAACTTTAAATGCGCAGATATAAAGAGACTAAATGACAATATATCACGGTAATGTGCGGGCGGAGGAGGCGCAGCGCTGGCGGGTGCGCAAGCGCGAGGCCCGAAATTAGCAATAAATCATTGCCGGTGTATTGGCGCGCGCCGCCGCCGCCGACGCCGCGACCAAAACCGGGCATAACGCATGAATAATACGGCGGAATTTCTGGAGCGCGACGCCGCCACCGGGAGGATTCGGCAAATCCCTCGGCGAGCCTTGAAAAAATAATTTCGCAAATTTACGAGTGGCGCACGCCGACGCGCGACGCAAGCGCCGAGGCGTGCGCGTCGCGACGCGCAGATGTTGCGGCATTCCCGGAGGCGGCGGCGGTCGCGGTCGCGGTCGCGAACGCCCTGTGGAGAATTATTATTATCAGGTCGAAACAGGTTCGGCCATAAATAAGTGCGGCTTGTCGAAGGGGCGACACCGCTGCCGCGGCGCGCTGGACGGAAGTGATGGGAGGCGATATAAAGCCATCAGTTTTCTCTCGGTCGCCGCCGCCCAGCTTTAATTCGAAGTCGGCGCCGCCGAACACCATAAATAGATGCTGCCCACACCTGCGATAACGCAATGTATACATAAACATATGCATATAGGTCGAAAAAACTCCCCCCCCGTCCCCTTCAGTTGGGCGTCTACTCTACCATTCAAAATTTCGGGCGTCGCTCGTGTTGCAGTGACGCGACGCGTGAAACAAACTTTTGTATTAAAAGTTTGACGCGCGCCCGGCCCGAACGTAATGATGCATTTTAGTAAATTTCGCGATGCGATGCGCACGCGCGGTAGCGTGCGGCAACATCCTCGTCCGCATATTCATGCGCCTGGTCGAGTTCGGTGTGGTCGTCTGGAGGCAGTACGGCTAATGCGCGATGTATTCATGCGCGTTTTTTGTCGTCCGCCGGCCGCAAAACGAGACATTGGAGATGTCATCAACCTTCCACCCCCGCGTCGGTCAGCGCCGTCAGCGCAGTTCGCCGAATGCGCGATAAATTCAAATTCGCGCTCGCGTCGCCCGACGCCGAACTAATATCAACCGCCCGGCGAAGGTAATAAAACTTTCGCCGCCGCCGCTAATGCGCAGCCACGGCCTCGGCCGCCGCCGGCGATGTTATTGCCTTCGCGGCGCTGCCGGTGACGGCGCATCGTCGCTCCTTCGAACCGGATAAAGCCAACCATCACGCACATCGCGAACGTGAACTTGGCGAAAATGTCCTGCACGATACATCGAACGATTGACGGCGTTCGAATGTGTTTACGCGGTGCATTCTCTACGTTGGCCGCAAAATCGATTTCAACTTTCGATTAGACCCGAAAACTGTCCGATATGTGCGTCGCACGCACTGTATGTTCGGACGGGTTCGCTCGCGTGTTGCGCGAATTGCGGCGTGGAAATGGAAACAAAAATGAGAATATAACTTGTGGAGTTACCCTCGCGAACGCGGTTATTCTCTTCCTGGCGCGTCGCAGGCGGTTTGTAGACGCAGTCACGAACCGAGACGCGTGCACACAGTCCGTATGAAGCCAATCCTGTAGAACTCCGAACAGGATCTTCGTCTCGAAAAATAGCTGCCGAAACAAAACATCGACGTCTCTGCCTGTCAGTCCTCGCCCCCCCCTCCTTCCAAGTTCGGCGCGAATGCGTCGACCCCGGTCAGATTTTGAGGTCTCCCAAACATATGGTATGAATGTGTGAGGTGACAAGAGTCATAACGGCGGTGCAAGTCCGTTATCCTTTGCAAAGTGGGAAAAACGCTCCCAGTAAGCAACACATGCAGAGAGGGCAACGTTCAATTTCGGTTATGCGGACGTTCGACAGACGCCGCGCCGCGCGCGGAAGTTTTTGAATTAAAAAGTTTTATCAGTTTTGGCGGCGCGTTCGTTCGGCGGCGGAAACGGCGAGCGCGCATATATCATTTCATTGCCGGTTGCCGGTTATGCGTGGGCTAACAATGACCTGACAAATGTTTCTGACAAACTGTAAATCACGTTATTTTCGCGATGCCGACGTTCGCGGTCCCAGCGAGACGGTCGAAATCGACGAAGGACGTGGCGAGTGAAAACCGATCGGAAGAATGTGTGTACACACATTGCTGTTACGAACGAATATGCTCCGGGTTGGCCAAGGCGAGCGTCTCAGATGTCACGTTCCCCCCGAGCGCGAACGTATCGCCGATCGCGCGCCGCAAAGCATCGACGCGAACATTAGCCGGCGGCATGAATATTCATGCGCCGGTTATGAATACGCTCGTCAGCGCGACCGCCGCCCGCGCCCCCGCGGCCGAAATGCGTGCGCGCGCTGCGTGCTCGTCGCAAGCCGGCGGTCGTTTTCTTCGGGCGCGCAACGGTAGCGTGCAGCGGGCGCGGGCCGGTGTAATTAAGTTGATGTAAGTTGGCGCACGTCGTCAAGTCCGGAAAGAGGGACTCATTCGCGAAGTGCTTAGCGAGTCGTCGTCAATTTGCGTAATTCGCGCGGATGGCGGTGCGGCGAGGATTGGGTCGCGGCGTCGGTCGCCTTCCTAGGGCGCAGAGCGACAAGCATGAAATATTAACGCAGCACGCGCGCGCCGTCATCCGAAAATATGTTATTTGCGGTGGCGTCGCACGACCCGTTCCGGTTTCTCTCCGCCGCCTTCTGCGGCGATCGGCGGCGACGCGTCTGCGGACGGCGAAAGATTGAAACGACAGGGGGTTAACAGCGCTTATCTGTTCTTCCCGCGCGCACGCATCTCGGCGTTGCGCGCTCACGCGATTCGATAATCCAATTTCGCTTTCGTTCCGTCCGGCGCTCCGTCGAGTGCAAGACATTCTCTCTAACGCGTTGCATCTGCGGTCGTCTCATTTTCCCATACTTCCTGCGCGCCGCGCACCATCGACCAACATCGCATTACCGTCCTTTCGCCAGCGCGCTCGTGAAAGTATCCTCGAGAAAACTGGTAACGCGTCGAGATGACGCGCGCGGGATGTTCGTCGAGCCGAATCTCGCGGATTTCGAACGCGCACTGTAAATAACGCAAACGACCGAGCAAACAACCGAAAGGCAGCAATGCGTATCCGGCTATCGTCGCGACCGATCGTACGTTTAGGACCGCACCGCATGGCAACAAATCCAATCCGGCGGCGGCGGTGGCGGTCGCTGCTAATATGGAATAAGAAGGGTTGCTAGCCGGCGGCAAAGGCCAACAAGGCGCAGCCGGAGTGCGGTTGGCGATCGTCCCAGTTCCGGAAATGTTCCAAAACCGAGATGTCGCGCACCTAAACACTCCTTTGTCACAATATCGCTTTGTTTCTTTAAATACCAAAAGATATTAGTAATCGGTGGAAAAACCATGATGTGGGCTAAATCAAGCCGGATGCATGCAAAAAAAAAACAACTCCACACTGCCGCGTAAAACCGCGTCGCAGGTTTAATTGCCCATAATTGCCGCGCTTGAAGATTTCTCGTTTCTCACCGCTTTCTTTGGCAGAAATCGAATTTCCGCGTGCGCCGCGACGCGCTCGACACTTCGTCGAATCGTCGCGCATCTAATCGATCGTTAATCATCGCGAACTTCTCATTGCAAGAGGACGAAGCCGAGAAAAAAGGCGCGCTTTTAATTCAATCGCAGGTTAAGGCGTCGAGCCGAATCGACATGAACGGAGCCGGACTGGATACGGTCAATCCGCTCGGATCGTCTAAATGCAAATGCGGCAGTCGCTTCCATCGAGACAATTGCTAACCGAAGATGCGGCGATGCGCGCCGAGAGAAAGTCGACTCGCCATAAAATCTTCGAGTATTTTCTATCGCGAAATCGAAGAAGAAATTTTGCGAAAGTGATGGACCCAACCGGCGGCGACAAACGCGCGGAATTCGTTGTGAAAACTACACTTCGTACGTCACTGCACGATAATGAAATATAAATAATTTGATTGTGACACGTTCGTTAAGGTATAATTAAAACGAATCGGAAAAGTCGAGAAGAATTGTTGGAAACATTGGTCAATCTCGAATTACAAAACACGATATATTATTATATTTAATCAACATTGAACTGTTTTGTTTTTCGAATCCAGTATCGTTTGTTGTGGGCGTTTTGTGTTTGCGCGTAAATGAAATGTTTTCGTTTGAAAGAAAACGTAAATTATTTTCCAAAAACATAGTAACCGTCGACGATGTAGAAACAAAACACATCACAACCATGTATTTCGACAATAACGGACGCACGACATCACAAACGTTATTTTAAATTTCGCGTGCGTCGATTGACGCGTTTTGTTTTGAAATTTCCGCAGCGGCAGATCTAAATTTCGTCATGACCCCGCGTCAACCCGTGTGGAGCATTTTCGAGTGTTCGTGAGCGCCTTGGCGCAACAAGATCCCACAATTTCGAAAATCTGCCGAAAGTCGCGCAACGCAAAATCTTAAAAGCGAAGGGCAGGACGATGTCGAAATTGGAGAGATCATCAAGAAGTCGACGGAATGCAGAAGGGCATACTGTCGTCGAAGAAGTTACAGCTGGCGTACGGTCCACTGGCCGTCCAGGTTTTCAGATGCAAGTGCAAGAGGAGCCGCGCTGACGTCGCGAAGAAAGCGTCCGATCGAGGAAGGGACGCCGATCGCGCTGCCGATCGAAGGCGGCGCGCAATAAGTCGAGCAGTGCAAGGTCGAGGACGAGGAGTCGCGACCGGAAGTGTGGCGCATCTAGAAGACCAGCAAGTCCGCATCGACCGTTTGAGCGGTGCGACCGGCCCGAACCATCTCGAAGGACGACGAGACATCGGCATCGCGAATGGGGTTCTGCTATTTTGGTTACTGCGACTGCAACGACACGTCGGACCATCGCGCGCGTCGATTGTTGCTGTTTCGTCCCTGCTTTCATTCGATAAAATATATTTCCACAGCGTTCGCATCGTCGTCTCATTGCGGCCCATTCTAGTGGAAGTTCTTCGGCAAATCGCCGCTTCTTGATTACACGCAAATGCGGCACTGTGTCGAATTTGCGATCACTCGAATTGAACGAATTGCGGCGATCTTCGGCGACAGGCATACCCTTCGCCGGTGTCGGCGATCTTTGCGACCGGCGGCATCATGAATAGGAAATGCGACATCGCCGGGTGACGCCGGCGAAGATATCAATCGATCGCATTGGAAATTGCCGCCGGCGAGTCGCGAGAAATTCGCGGACGGCGGACGACGTAACGCGGCATGAAACATTTACGGCGAGGGAAAGCGCGTCGCGAACGCGGAATCGTCGCGCTCTCCTAATAGAGACCGGATGATGCGCAAACGACGCTGAACACGACGTTTTTATTGGGGCGGGGGGGGCGGTAATACGAAGCTTGCCGTCGGCGAGACGTACGGATGCGTCAAAATTTACTCGAAACTTTGCACTTTTGGTTAGCTGCGAAACTTGCGATTAGTTGCGCGTGCGAGTGCAGCGTCGGCGAATAAAATCGATCGGCGCTTACTTTGCGCGCGGTAAACTGATACTAGTTTACAAACAGTTAATTACAATTTCGACTTTCGGCGGCGATAAAACAAATAAGAGCACATCGCTGGCGGCGTACTCCTTCCTGCTCCATTACGATCGCGCACGGTCAGACCGGACGAGGGTCAAAAATCGTCCGTCGTTCGCCGAAAACGCCACTTTTTCGGCCGCCTTTGTGCGCGTGAGCGCGTCGATCGTGCTTGACCGACTCTGCTCGACGAAGGTTTAAAGTTGCAGCTTTCGCATCGACCCCGCGAACAGTCCGCCGGTTCGCGACGTTCTCGCCTCGTCCTCATTTCGTTACCGTCGTCGCGATCGTAATTACTAGCGCTTCTGCTCGGACTCCTCGATTACGTCGCGTCCAATCAACCGCCGCCTCCGCGCGGGCAGCCGTACGACTTCAGTCGCAACTGCACGCCGTCCAGCGCATTTACCTGACGGTTAGCCGGCGGTTCGAGACATCCTTTTCGCGCCGGCTTCGCGCGAAAAGAACGCTCGCCGGCGAATCGCGAAATGAAGACATTGCAAGCGGCGCGTCACGGGTGCGATGAGTCTTTAGCGCGCGACCGTGCGCGTTTGCTCCGCAGTCGCGCTCCTCGCCGCCGCCGCCGCCGCCACGAGGCAATATCGTCCGCACGACCGTATCAGGCGGTCGTTCGGAGCGCGCGCGCGATGCCAGTTAGTGCCGCATAAAGCGGAGCATCTAATGCCCGGAAAGGATAACTGCGCCTTTGGGAAATTCCGCCCGAACAATACCTGTCTGGTCGCTTTCTTATCCCCGGCTTGCTCCCGTTCGAAATCCGCCGGCAACAGGACACCGCCGACGGCAGCAACACATCGCAATCAGACGCAACAATGTGGCTCGCGCAAAACATTCCAAAACGGCCGCCGCATAAATCAATCAATGCTCGTTTCGCAGATAGAATTAGCGCGTTTCTACACCCTCGCGTGCTGAGTATTTTCAATAAAAACTTTTCGCGCCCGTGTTGTCGTCTGCCAACGAGAGACAGCGAGAGAGAGAGAGGTGAAAGAGGCAAAGCCCCGAGTTCTTTATTAAAGAAACTCGAGTGCTGTTTTCATAATTTTCATGCAACACAAGAAAACTGGTTTGCGTTTATCGCGCACAATGTACCACCGGTTGTAGTTACACGTCGTTACGAGCCGCCGCCACTCTGCATCACGCCGGAGCGTCGCGACGCCTTCGTCTTCGCGCGACGCGCGCGCGCCCCCAGACGAACCGCACCATTTCAACTTTTACGTTTATTAAAATATTAAAAACTATTTCGGCCAGTGTTTTATTTTGGCCGGGCGTCGCGCGGAGGCGTTCGGAGCGAAAGTCATAAAACGCCGCGCCGCGACGCCATATCACTTTCCCGTTTTAACGCGCGAGAGATAATTTTCCGAAGAGCGTCGGGCGAAACTTTCCGGCGACGGCGCACGGCGCGTTGCACGCACGATGTTTACGTAGCGCTCGTCCAGCTCGGATTGGGGGACACACGCCGCCGTCGAATTTTTGCAAAAAAAAAAGAAATAAGAAATAAGAAATAAATAAGCGCGGCCGCGATAAATAATCCGGACACGCGACGACGAACTTCGAAGGAAATTCCACGCGAAAACCAAGAAGCATGCACAGTGATAAATGAACATAATGTCGGACCCCATCGGGCGACGGTTGCGCGAAGGAAGACGAACGCGTAGCGTCTAAATGGCGGAAAAATGAAGGACGACACGACGCGCGTCGCAGATCCTTTCGCGTCCGACCAGAGACACTGCCCGGCAGTACTCTCTCACTCGCCGCTCAGCGCTGAATCGCAACTCCGTAAGTAATCGTGGCGGCCCGACCGAATGGATACTCCTCACCGACTGGAAATATGAACGTTCGCGACAAATTATCTTCGATAGTTTGCTCTGGCTCTGGACGGTAGATGCCTTTTGTCATCTTGCGCTGGCGACCAATCGTAGGGCGCAATTCGGCGCATCGTTTTGTTTTTTGTTCAGCCCGAACGCAACTTAGCGAGGCGTTATAATATTCCGTGTTTATTCCTCGGCCTAATTCTTCTTTTTTTTTTAGCGCATTCGAGGAAAATTACGCGCGACAGGAGGGAAACGCGCGCAACAACGAACGAACGAACAAAGCCAATAACGTCCAAATCCACGGCTTACGCTAAGCCGACGTCGGTTGGTGCTCATCAAAATCTTGAGAGTACGACGGAGACGCCACATTCGAGATTTCCAGATTGCTCCGTACGTCCCACCCAGGACCGACGCGAACGCGGACGTGCCGAGGTACAACAACAACAGCAAGAAGCGACGCAACGTTTCTTGTGTGTGTGCGCGTGTGTTGTTTTTTTGGCAATCCGCCACATGGTCGACGCAACAATTGCTCGAGCGCAACCGCGCAAATGCAAATGCACAATTAGCCAAGATGCGCGGCGATTAATTTTTCGCCCGTCGTGCGCGTCGCTGCGAGCGTTGCGCAATAATTTATGCATCGGCGTTTCGCATGCGCGTCGTCTAGAAAGTGGAAGCACGAGTTAAGCGAGTTGAACGTAATAAATTCGCATAAGCGAAGGTGCATTACGCTCGTTCGCAACCGCAACAACACGGTAATTGAAAGATAAATTGCGGCGGCAGGTACGTGCTGGACGTGCCGGTCGGATCGCCGGCGCATCCTGGCCGGTTGGGCGATTTCCGCCGCGGCGTCCTTGCTCGGCCGTCCGGCCAATGGCCAACGTCTCGCGACGCCGCTCCATCTGCGATTGCGGCGCGGCTCGTTATCAATGCGGCGACGGCGACGCGGCGGAAACGACGGCATTAATATGCGTTTGCGTTCGAGCGCGCACGCCGCTGGCAATTTCGTTACGCGAAACCGCCTTCGAGCGCGATCACTCGCCGAAATGCGTCCAGCTTGCCACCCCCGTCGAGGACGCGCGTGCACGCAACAAATTTGCTAATGAACAGCGCGCGAGGCATGCATCAGGACGGCGAGCGCACACGAGTCGTCGTCGTTGTCGCCGGGCGCCGAAGACAATGATGCGCGCGACGCCGCCGCGTCCATTAGCGAAATTAGTTTGCCGCTGCGTCGCTGAAGAAATTCGCCAACGCGGTTTTGATACCACCTGCGAAAATGCATAAATGTATCGACATATATCGTATCGATAAACATTTAAAATAATACCTCGAATATACCGAAATATCTTTTTTGTGTTCCAATATTTTAAACAATTCCTATAGTCCGAATACATCGCTATACCGATATATCGAAATACCGAAAATCGACGAGAAGACGGACAAATCGACCGTTCGCGAGAGCGCGCCCGCGCCGGTGCCTTAACGAATGCGCCAATTAATTCGCGGATTTCGCCGTCGTGCGGTTCGAGCAACTCCGGCGTGTCGAGCGTCGCGTTATAATACTACAGTTGCGCCTAATTGCTGCGACGCGGACGGGGCGGGACGCGCCGGTAATCGGCTAACGCTGTTTGTTTAACTGTATTCTTTATTTATGCCCGCCTATTAGCAGTCGTGACTGGCGCGATCTCGCGTCCCGCTCTCTGCGAGCTCGCGAATAATATTATTGCAAAGCGCGCGCGACACGAACGCTAAATTCGACTCGCATTACCGACGACGAGGCGCGACGCGCGCAAAAAACGCGAACGCTGAAAATCTCAATCGCGTTTCGTGCGCGGACGACTCCGACGGTGCGTAATTTCAAACGAGCGAATCGCGCGCGCGATTGAGAATATCCGACGATTTAATGCGTCGCAAACGACGAAGCCGTTGCGATATCTCGCACTCTGCGGCGGAATTTGGCAACGACCGGACGCAATTAGCGGCCGAATTGGCACGGGGCGCCGACGAAGATTTCGATCCGAGTCCGCCGCGAACCGGAGCGTTACGAGCGTTACGTGCATATCGTCCGTTTCGTCAGTCGTCGGTCGACGTGCGGCCTAGCGCAGCTGACGACGAGCAGACACCAGAAGACGCCCCGCGCCGCCGCCCGCCGACCGCAATTATTACAGCAACTTCGTTTTCGGCGCGCCTGCCGCCGACGGCTGGTCATCGTCAGCGTGCCGCCGCGCCGACCGCCGCCGGCAATCCCGAATGCGGCCGCGACGCAACGGCGTTTTTATGTTTTTATATTTCGGTCTTTTCCTTATCGTGCGCGATGCTCTTCAATCATTCGCCGCGATCGATGCCTCTTATGCTTCGGCCGCGTTGACCTTGTTTTAGAAATTTTCTAATAGCACCACGTTCTCATCGCTGCATATCGATCCGGGCCTAATTTCCTGCTTTCTACGGGCGTAACGCTGGTATATTAAGGCAATATGATTATGTATACCTGTATAGCATGCCCTGTATCAATACCTGCATAATCAACTTTATTAAGAAGTTAAATCTAACTGTAAATGTATAGAATCTACTTTGATGCACTTGTGTGACCTCGAAGACCAACAACAACAAAAAACTAGATGCAATAAAAGTGAAACTTTGCGTGTGACTGCGACGCTAAATTTTGGGCATTAATTAATAAAAATCGGAGATGAGCGGCCCGACGCCGAAAGATGCCTACAATGTAGCCCAAATCTCACGCAATTTCAGACCGAGTCTCGATAGTATATAGTCAAAAACCCTTTAAAATAATCCAATTTATCCAACAGTTTAATTCTAAAACTATATATATAATGAGCAATGTCCACGTTTCTTTTTGTTATTCTGCAATAAATAAGTGAGAAAATCCAGTAAAGCCAATCGTCGTATTATCGTCTACATTTTTCGTCATCCTAAATATCTCAGTTGAGATAAATGCGATTTTTTTGTCGTTATTAAAAATTTGACTCTTCCTCGACGAATATAACACCTACATAATCAATTATGCATTCTCCACCATTGCTAACGATCGCCTGCGACAGTTCGACCGGTTGGTCGGTTCCCCTTTGCCGGAAATCGGTTGGCCCAGATTCGAAGAAGTTGAGAAGCCAACTTTGAACGCGAACGTCAACAAATGAAGACGATAGGGTCGTAGAGAAGGAAATGAACTTCCGAATGGTCTAGCGCACTCGTTCGAACTTTATGCAAATCGTGGCGAGTCAGGCGCTTACGTTAAACGCTCATTAGTTATTAGTCGTGGGCCGAATGTCAGAAAGAAAGCCGATCCCGAAATAGGCGCCGCTCGAAATTCGCTCGTTCGCGACAGCGACGAACATTGCGAAGCTGTTTAATTAAGAAAACGTCTCTTCGAACGGAAACTTTGCGTCGCGGCGCCAGAGACGCTCGTCGTCGGCGAAAACTCCGCAAACGCGAAATTGATTCAAATCGAATGAAACGTTCGAGATCGTGACACTCGCATCGCGTTCATTAGGCGGTCCATTGAGGCGCGATCGGCATGCGCGAACGCGTTTATCGCGCCGGCGGCATGCGTGCAGACACCTTGCGGCTGCGCGCCGTGATAAACGCCTCGGCGGCGGCGGCGGCGGCGACGAAAGGCGCGCGATAATGGAAGCGATGTTAGCGCATCGACGCGTCCTCGCGTGGCGGAACTCCGGCGCGCTCGAGAACCGCCGACGGAGACGACGCGCGCGCGCACAAGTCGGTCGTAATGAGCGATCGCGACGTCGCAGCCGGCAACCGGGACGGCGCGTCGCATGTTTTATTCATAACCGAACGGCGCGGCGGCGAAGGGGCGGGAGGGGGCGGCGGCGGCGGCGGCGGCGGCGGAAAAGCCGGAAGCATCGTTGTAGTGGGAGCGCTCCGGCGAACGCGTAACTTGTCTCGAATCGAAACGAGCGCAAAGCGAGAACACGCAACACGGTCACTTTTTATCGGGCGTTTGTTCTTAAAGGATAATGAACGTCCCGCCGTGTATCCAATAACATCAGGATTCGTTTCCCGCATGCGCGTCGTGTCGCTTCGCCGTAAAACGTTGCGAAGAACGTTCTCTTCAATGATCGAGAAACCGTTAATCATATACCCGGACGGTGTACGCGCAGAACGATTCGTCGGCGACATTGCCAAATTCCATCGAATGTACCTCGCTGACAGCTGAATGCCGAATGTTCTGGAACAAAGAAGAAAAACCAATTACGCAACGATGACGCAAATAAATTAACTTATACATTTATTGGGTCGGATTGAACAAACAATCGCACTGACATGCAAACAAGCGTTTTAATTACTAACCAAACGCAACATAAAGGCACGCATATCGAATTATCTGGGCGCGCATCGCGGCGCGCGGCGAGGCAGGAGGCAGGGGAAGAATTGCCAGTGCGAACCGGAAGCGCCCTCATATCCAGCCGGCTGGCTAATAATTACTCTAATAGCAGTCGCATTGTTTGCGCTAATAACACGCGGACGCTTCCTCCCCTTTCGAAAGTGCATCGACGCAACACGTTTTCTGTCCGAAGCGCGACTCCGTTTCGAAACCGTCGCCGGCGTCGACGACGTTCACGCCGGAACGAATCTGACGCGGGTGGAGAGGGCCGGGCGTAATTAATTCGTTGCGTGTCGCGTCCGACGACATTCATTCGCACGTTTTAATTGTCGCGCCGGAGCTCCCGAAGGAGAGAGGCGAAATTGCCGCATCGCCGACAGGTGCGCGGGGCGGGACGAAGTTAATGCGACATAGCTATCCGAACGATATCCGCCGAAACGCCGCGGTGCGTCGCAAATTGATTGAGTGCCAAATGACGCCGACGGCTCCTGCGCGCATCATCAAACATCATCCATTCATATTCCGCGTCGGCGTCGGCGCAAAAACACCCCCCGCCCGCTCGTAATTATTAAAAGCGAGCGAACGAAAGGCGCGCAAGGACACGGCCGGCGAAGTGAGCGCGCCATTAAAACGTCAAATTATGCAGGTCATTACAGACGCGCCGAATCGTTCATTGGATATTCCTTGAATTGCAACGGGACGTAAATATTATCGTTATCGTCGCCGTTACAGTAACGTTCCGCGCGATGGACGGGCGGGAACATCATTTTCGTCTGCAATCTGCGACTCGTTCGCCGCGCCGACGAATGCCGCACGAAGACGGTAACGAAGCGCAAGTGGCTTAAGCTCGTTAGTCGAGGTGGCTGCGATAATACTTGGCCGTTTCGCCCTCCATCAGCGGCGGCGGGCGGCGCGCTCGGGAGCGCCGCCTCCGACGCGAATATTTGAAATTGCAGATTCGCGCCAACCGCCGCCATCCGTCGCCGCCGCCCCGTTGCGAGAGCATATTATTTTCGCAATTACTTCTCCACTCTTCGCCGCCGATGGCGTTTTCACGCGCGACCGCCGCCAAGGTATACGCCGACGCGCGCCGAATTTGCGCGCGCGCCTCGCGATTAAGGCAATTCGAGTAAATCTCGCCTCGAGCATTTCGGCATTTTAACCACGCCGACGCTCGGGCGGCGCGCGCGCGCGCGTTCAATTTCGTCGTCGCGCCGGCCAAAAGTTGTTCGCCTCGCAAAAAGGCTATTTTGCGCGCCACCCCCCAGCCGCCGCCGCCGAACGATTGATAGACCTTAGTTAGACTTAGTTCAAAATCTCCTCCTCGGACGCAAATTTAAGTTCGAGCTTAACTCGCGGCGCCTTCATTGAACCCTCGGCGTCTCTAATGGGCCTCCTCGGCGCGCGCAGAACGGCGCTGCTCAGACGCCGGGATTAATGAGTTGAACACGATTAGAATCTACTCAAGGGAGCGCAGAGGAGACGAACAAGACGGCCCAAATGAACTGCGATTATTTTCCGAGGCGCGCGCAACAAAAGGACGTCCAAACGCGCCAACTCTTTATGAAATCTCGGAGGAGTCGACGAACGCCGCGAGGAGGCGACGTCGCGACATGGCAACGCAGGAGTGATCCTTGCGCGCGACGTTCATACGATGCGTTTTCTAACGACGCGCGACATGCGATGTTTTCGCTAACCATAAATTACGTCGTTAACGTCCTGGCCGGAGAAGTCCCGGCGCCTCCGCGCGCTCCTTATTGCGTCGCTTCGCGCCCGGTCAGAGAACATCCCGGCGAGCGGCGCTCGACGTATAATTTATTTTATTATGAAGGAACGACACGGAACGGCGGCCGGCGAACCGCAAGATCGGAGGGATGCCGCGGCGGATATAAATCGTCGCCGGCTCGCGCCAACGGCCGAGAAATGTCCGCCGGCAATAAAAATCATTCGTGCGCTAATTTACGGTCGCGCCGCGCGGCGGCGAAAATTGAAACGCGGCGCGTGTCGAACGCTGACGAAACGCCATCGACGGTTGCTAACGTGTCCTTTCATCGTCGTTTTTGTCGCGAGCCGGCGACGTATAATGTTTGCGTAATGAATTTCGCCGCTATCGGAAGTCGCAGGCCGCGGCGCACAAGAAGCCGTGCAGGTCGGGCAGATAAAGCACAAACGCGACGGGCGCGAGCGCGCGGAAAGAGCGAACGAGCCGGAAGGTCGCGCGAAAAAGCGGGGAGGCGACGACGACGCGCCCGCAAACTCGTTTCGCCTACTTATCTGGCCGCCGCCGCCGCCGCCGCCGCCGTCGATGCGCAGCGCCGAAATCAATTGACTGCGCGGGCGGCTAACGCGAAATGGGCGATTTGAATTTAAATGGCGATGTTGATGCGATGTTAGAACAGCAGGATTAAGGGCGCGCCCGTCGCAAGGCGCGGCGTTCGTGCGGGCCGCCAATTTCGGCTCGTTTTTGATGTCGGCCGCCAGGCGAAATTCCCCATCGGGCGCGCCGCCGGCGCTTTCTTTTTCGCCCGCTCGCGAGCGTCAAATTGCAAATGCCGAACGCGCGCGATGCCGACTGGCGGCGACTTTGTTGCGCCGCGGAATAAATTTGATTGCGATTTCGCGAGGCTTATGAAAAGGCGGCGAACGCGATCGCGGGAATATCCGAACGAACGGAAAAACCGCCGTACTTTTTCCCTTCGGCGTCGACGTTGCGCCGCCGATGTTGCGCAAATTGTTGGCGTCCATCAAGTTGTCGCCGATTGTTATCTGGAATACAATTAAACGACGACGACGACGAGGGCGGCGCAGAAACGCCGTTAGTCCTTCGGCGATCGGCGAGGCCTCGGAGCGCCGCGGCAATCGTCGGGGACGGCTGATAATGGTTGATAACAAGCTCTTAAGGGATTTTCGGACGCGCGGACTGGGGATTTTATCTCTCGCTAAGCTGCCATTAGATTACCCACCCCCACCCACGGCATGCCCGAAGAGCGTTAGCACTATTTCAGCGCCGCTCGCCACTCCGGCAGCCGCCTCCGGCCGACGCCGACGGGCGGTGTTTTATTCGCTCCCGGCGTGCGCCGTTGTAATGCCGCGATGTTGCGCCGTCGATGTTTGCCAACTAACCTCGACGGTCTTAGCCGCCTCGCCGACCTTGGGCCGAAATGGAGGTGGCGGCGGTTGTTGGGCGGAGGTGGGGTTATCGAGGAATTGTAATGCATAAAAGTTGATGACGTCCTCCTTTCCGCATTATCGTCCGAACGGTCCATCTTGGACGTCGCGACGTCCGATTATTACGCAACGCGAGGTCGTGAGGCCTTTATCGCGCGCGACATTTGTTTTTATAGATTTTCAATTGCCGTCCTTCGTTCGGACACGTTCGGCGTATTATCGAACGGCGCGGCGCGCGCGCGCGTGCCGATCGTATTCAATCGCGTCGGTACAAAAGCGCGCCGAATAATAGCTGGTAATGGGTCGTCGCGGCCGTTATCGGTCGTCGCGTGATTCCGATTGTTCGACGCGCCGCGCAAAAAGTGACGATTGCGCGAGCGGCGAGTTTAAACACGTGCGCATCCGTTTATTCGGCCGCCGTCGGCGCGCAAAGTGGCGACGGCCCGCCGCGCGGTTTTAATTAAAACGAATTTCGCTTTGTCGCCGGCACGTCCTCGGCATATCAGCGCGCTTCCCCCTTCGGTCATTTTTTGCGTGCGCCCTTAATGCGACACGCGCGCATGTGAGACGTGAGTTGGTTGGTTTTTTTCTGTTGTTGTTTTTTTTCCGCGCTGTTTTGTCATCCTAGTGTTTATGATATGTCGCGCCGAATCGTGGCGGCCGGGCCGAGTTGAAAGGGACATCCCTCTGTCGGACGCGTGCGCGCCTACCGGGATTTACACTTTTTCGTGCGAACGATTAAGTTTTAATCAACGCGGCGACAAAGAAACGATCGTTTCGAACGGTTTTCGAACGCCTTTGTGCACAACCGGTCGGAAAATTCCGTTAAATTTTAATCGCGACTGGAAGGGGCGCTGCCACGCAATAGAATCGAACGAAAGGTGACGGCGGCGGCGGCGGCGGCGGCGCACGAACGGAGATATTTCCTAAACGAGGTGAATGGCGAATGCGACATGCCAGAAACGTCCTGAAAGCCCGAAATCCGCACCGGCGAAACGAACAGAAACGACCGTGACTGGCGCGCCGAATTATTTACATCCAATCAGCGCGCGAATTTTCCGGAGATATGCTGATCGCTTTTTACAAATTCGTCCGCGCTAATGGCCGACGCCGCCGCCGAATTAAACATAAACATCGCCGACTTGAAATTCGAATGCGTCGAGCGCGGAGCGTTTTGCTTTGTTTCTCGTTTTTTTGCGCCGCCCCGCGCGGCATGTGCAAGACATGTCGCGCCGCGCGGCGGGCGTAATTTGAATTTTTAAAGCAATTTTCATGTCAAACACTCCGCGGCGGCCGCGTCGAAGCCTTTCAATAATTCAGCATTCAAACGGAATGTCAACGTATTGCAGCGCGGAGAAAGTCGACGGTCACCAGCGCGTTCGGAAAAATCGAGGGCGCGACGCGAAGTTGGTGGAAAAGAGGTTGGTCGCATCGGTAGCGAGAGGATCAATCGAGAGGTCAGCGAAACCCCCCCGCCCCGGCATTGATCGCCGGGACGCGCTGGTTTGCGCCCCGATGGCCAGACAAGTTATTATTGCCATTAACGGGCATTAAACGCGCATTTATGACGATCTATAAAGCGCACGCCGCGTCAGCGATATTTCGCTGCTGTCCGAGGACGCGCATTTATCGCCCGGCGAAACACCGCCGCCGCCGCCGCCCAGCGATTACGCGGCACGTCCGGGTGCGTTGTAAGATGCGCGCGACATCGGCGAGCGGCGGCGGCGCGCTGCGCAAGGATCGGCCGGGCGGCGGTTACGTGGTCGCCGGCGCCGATCGGGGCGCCGTGTCCGACACGAGCGCGCCGCCGCCCTGCTGGCGGGGTAATTTAACGTCGCATAATCGCGAATCGATAAATCCCGTAACGAAAGCCGGCGCCGCGCCGGCTCGCGAGCGGCCGGACGGCCGACGTTGCCGAAAGGTGTCGAAGTCGCAGCGCCGCGTCGTATATTCAATCGGTCGGACGAGCGCGCACGAAAAATGCCCAGGTGCGCGGCAATTAGGCATCGGCGAATTCTCGCGGGAGCAATGCGCCTACGCGGCACTCGCGCCGACTCCCCGAGGGTCGATCCATTCAGACCAGCGGCCGGCAAAAGCAAATTGATAGCGGTTTTTCGTGAACACCTCGAGGCGTAACGTTTACCTACATGTTTGTGTGTTTTTTTTGTTTTGTGCGAAGAAATGAAGCGCGACGAAGTCGTTAAACATCCCGACGTCGGCCTCGAAATGTGGTACAAACACGAGGACGTCTTAATGGGCCCCCGAGGAAAGCGCGAACGCGGCGGAGACGAAGAAAATATGGAATTTCCGGCGCGTCAAGAACTTCCTTTCGCGCCGAACTTCGAAACTCTGATTCATTTCTCATTCGGAGCGTTTCTTGCGCGCGCCGCTGAACAACGCCAGGCGCAAACTTCACGGAGCGTCCGCGTCCAACATGCTCGCGATGCAAAAACGGATAATTGCCGATCGAGCATTCGGCCGGCTGCGCGTTTTGCGCGCGCGTAACGTCCGGATAACAAGTTAATTAGTGTAATCGAGGCGAAACACGTAAGTATCGAACCGATTCGGCGCTTCGGTACCGACCCGCCTCGAGGCGGCGACCGGCGGCAGTCACGCACGCCGCCGCCGGCGCCGGCGGCGGCGCGAACCTTCGGACCGCTTCTTCGCCGCCCGACTCGGCAAGCGAACGCGTTCGCGTCGTGCCAGGTGAGGCGCTCTGGCGCGTCGTCGGCGACGCTGAAACTGGCCCAGCAACTAAAAGCAATGTCGACTAATCAATCGGCTGTCGGCGGAGTGCGTCGCTTCCACTACCTTTTAGACAAATCGACGACAGCGCGCGCGCCAATTAACGGATCGAAGGCAACACCCGGCGCATTGAGGCAAGACCGCCGATGCAGAAACGAGCGATTGTCACTCGCATGGCACATAATTGCGTTGCATGTTTGTCGCACGATAACCTTCGTCGGGTTAATAAACTAATAGATATATAATTACGGCGATTGGACGTTGGAACGGGCAATTTGCGCGAAAAGTGATTGTTAATTGGGACGCAAATGAAAAATGCACGCGCAAATTTCTAAAAGTACTCCGAATAATAAAGGAAAAACGCGGCGCAGCATCGACTGATCAATTTTAATTGGTCGTTTTCGACATTCGTGACTTAGTGGCATTCGGCAAAAGCAGCGGAAATCAAAATATCATCGGATAAATTGAAAGCGTTTTAATTTTAAATATAGACAGATATGTTGAATTCGTTTATGTCATTGCGCGATGAAAACGCGCGCGGGCCGCGATTAAAATGCATCGAAAACGTCCGAGCGCGCGTGCGATGCGTACGGCGGGCATCGTCGCGCATTGTTTGGCCCCCGATTGGGGCGCCGACGAGCGTGGCAGATAAGACCGGCGCGACGCGACCGGCGTGCAGGCGGCGACGATTCGCGCGCGCCCGCCGCGTAATTAACCGGACGCGCGCGGTCGCCATGACGACGGCGCGTCGAAAGCGCAGGGCTTACCTCGACGACGCCGGCTGGGGCGTCGCGCGGACGATCGGCCCCTTCCTGGACGCGTCTCGTGCACGACGCGTACGACGGCGGGAACGCGCGCGTCGCGGCTGACGGCGTGCGGCTCGTCGACGGTCGGGGGGCGCTGGCCGACTGCCGCCGCGTCGCCGGCGCCCGACTTCCGACCCCTCGTCGCGGCGTCGCGGCGCCGGCGCCGTTCGCCGATCGTCGGCTTCTGTCGGACGCGAACGCATGCGCGACGCATTTCGAAAACCGCGCGAAAATGCCCGCGCCGCCCGCGCGTCTTCGCGCCGACCGTAGATATGGATTGCTATCGTTTAGTTTTTTTGTTTTCCGTCGCGACGTGGCCCAACGTCCGCCGCAATTGGCGGCACGAGTGCCGAGCGTACGTGCGCGCATTTGCGCTATGTAAATCAATTACGCTCGGATTACACGCGTATCGTTATTTTTTCATTAGCGTTTAATGACGTGAGTGGTTTCATTCTGGCGGCGGCATTAATTAATGCGTCGCGAGGGCGCGCGCGCGCCGCAACAGCGCCGCCCTCAATGTGCATCGCTTAATAAGTCATTTCGTAATGGATTACCGTGTTTTCGAAATCGGCCGGACGGAAGAATGCCGCCCGCATTATCCGCGAAAATCTCATTCATTCGACCGCTTCGAACTAACGCACGCAGTTCAGCATACCATTTGCATTGCCATTGTTTTAACGCAGTGCGCAAGTTGCGCTACAGATGTCAATTTGATGTTCCTCGTTCCGGTAGTTCAATTATTCACAAATTCATTGCTGGACTGCGAAAGGGTACACCCTCCTCCGGATACGCATCCGCACAACGCCTCGAACACCGAAATCGTGCGAAAAATAATCGAAAACGACAACACGTTTGTTGTTTTTGTTTGTTTGTTTGTTTGCTTGTTTGTTTTGTTTTTTTTTTTTTTTTCTTATCTATCGCCCGCCGTACAAGTCCTTTCAGCGTTACGTTTGTTTCAGCCGTTTAATCTGCCGCTAAACGCGAGTTGTTATGCGATAAAAGTTAATTCTCGCCGACCAAACAACGCCAGCAATGCGGCCGGGCAATAAAACGCGCTCCTGGGCGTTCATCTCGCGCCGCGCGGCGTTTTAGCGCCGGGTTGGCATGGAAATTAATAAGCGCCGCAACGTGCCTCAGAAACGCGCACGGTCTTATCGCGTCGGCACCGCTTCGATTCAACTTCGCGCTTCGATCCAATAAGTGCGAACAACATGCGTTTGACAAATTGATAGCAGATCGTCGCGAATTTTATTAAAAAGTTTGCTCGCCGCCGAATACAATACAGCCGAGCGTGGATTGTAAATTTCGATTTCGACGCCGAATTGTCAGCGCTTGAGTGATTTATCGACGGTTGCCGATTTCCTCTTACACCTTACATCTTAACATCAACATCGATAATTGATAATCGTTATTTGCCGTTAGCCGACAAACATTCTTGTTTCAAAGATCCTGCGTTGAGTAGTATGTAATAAGCGCTTTTACCGAACACCTGTTTCGTCGCGATTTGCATAAAATTCGTCTCGTTTCGTGACCTGCAACGATGAGGAGACTGTTCAACTCAACTTCGTCGAATCTGGGACAGCAGATTCCTGGCAAATGTGCATCGAGAACTGGTCGAAAATGCAGTCGAATTTATAATAAAGAAGGAATAAAAAACGCTCATCACTTATCAATCCGCTCAATACAATCCATCTTCTTCGTGAATTTCTTACCTCTCTTAAGACGACACAATTTGCTGCACTGGATTTTCTCATATTAATCTGTTTTAGAATAGCAATAAATGTAACAATAAACACAATCAACTGAACCGAATAGCTTAAAATGAAACATGCAGTGACATCAGGCGGCCGTCTGTCGAACTAAGCGCGTTCTTTAGTTACGGGCTTGTCTCCTCCAACTACAGTCGCTAGAGTTCGCTACGTGTCGGCATTTTCAGCAAAATTCAAAAGATTTGGTTTCCATCGTAAGGTCGCAAACACACATATCAATTGTCTGTTTATACAAGAAAGACGTAATAAATATTTATTTCGAGCATACACTGTTGAATATTCGGATATTATTCAATAAATAACACTAAATACGTAAGTAAATAAATAGCTGGTAACTAATCGAGTATGTACAAAGTGATTCGTCATCGTCTCGTGCGCACTTTACGAAGCGATCGTGGCCTGCGATCAGAAGCAGTAGGTGCGTTGGCCCGGGCACGCCGGCGACGTCGGAACGCCCGGGCCGCCCCGTCATCCGTAGTAGTACACGCTGGCGGCGCTGTGATGCACGCCGCGCGGCAGCTCCGCGGCGAAGCTGGCCAAGCGTCCGCCGTAGTGGGCGTGCATCGCCACGTCGCCGACGCCCGACGGCGGCGCCAGGTCGATGTCGGCGTCCACCTCGCTGATGTCGTCGACGAAGCCGTGCGCGACGCTGCCGTCGCCGGCGTCGGCGTCGCGTCCTTGCGCCTGGCGTTTCTCGCGACGTCGCCGGAGCAGCAGTCGGCTCGCGACGACGAGCGCGCTGAGGAGGATCGCGGCGCCGGCGCCGGCCGTCAGGTACACGTAGACGCGCCGTTGGTTTTCTGCAAGAGCGCGCGTGCGAATTAGCCGATCACGTTGCGTGCGCTCAAGCGAATCATGCGCCAACGCATGCGCACGCGTGCACGTTCGCAGCACTCACTTGAGACGAAGGTGTAGGTATTGATCCAAGCAGAAATGAATCCTATGACTCGATCGCGCTCCCCCGGCGTGACCAGAATCGCGTTATCGAGCACGCGACTCGAGTCAGAAATCGTGGTGTCTTTCGACGGCACACTGGCATCAACTGCAAGCGAAGGTCAAGCGGAAGCTTAAGTTGGCTTTTCTCTTTTCGTTTTTGCTTTGCTCGAAACGTCAAGCATGCTCTTGGGCATTCGACACGAACGATAAATGCGAGAAAAAGAACACAAACGCACGCAAAACGAAAATCCCAAGACACACACAAACTCGAACGACAGCGAGCAGAGAGAGCTACCTGAGTTTATTTCCACGGCGGAAGTTTGCGTGCGCGTCCTGGACCGGGACGACGTCTCGTTCGTCGGGTCGAAAGTCTTCTGACCTTTAGTCATGTTCATCAAGTCGTTCCCTGCAACTTGTTCCACATTGGGAGCGACCGGAACCGCCGAATCGCCGGACTTCGTCGGGTCGTAGCTGGCAGCGTCGTCCTGGTCGTAGCTGACGTCCGGATCTATATCAACTTCGTCGGGTTCCAGGCGTCCTTCGTATTGTTTGTTCAGCACTTTTCTCGGAACTGCAAAAGTCGGAACGCAATCGTACTTCATGAGAGCATTCGCTCGGCACGATAAGTGCGACGTACCGCAGGTATAAACGATGCGTAGATACATGCGCGTTTGGGGTTTGCACGGGTTGCCAAGAGTGCTCGCGTCCGCGGAGATGTCGCAGCGTCGTTTTCCGTGACAAATCTGCATGACCGTTTCGGTGGCGTAGCTCACCAGACAGGCTAAAATTAAATCGTATTTGACGCCAAGTTCGAAGACAAGACGACATTGTGCAATGCCGTGCGTTGCGGCTCACTCTCTTCGGCGACGCCCTGCGGCTGGGGACACTGCGAGCTTTCGTATTCCGTGCGGCCGTAGCTCGCGCCGTAGATGGCCACGCGCGTGTGCGGCCGACACTGCAGCTGGACGCGCTCGTTCTCGCAGGCGACGCGACTGCGAAATTCGTCTGAAATCGGCACGAATCAGGCAAACGCCGAGCGAGGCGCGCGCGGCTCACTCACACGGCCGACACTTGTACGCCACCTCCACGTACTTCCGCTCGCCCGGACAGGGATCGCCGTCGAACGTCGCCGGCGACGCCTCGAACTGGCACGCGCTCTTCTTCTGGCACGCCTCCACGACGGTCTGCAACAGGGAGTACTGAGCAACATCGGCGATGCGCCTCGCGATCTCCGCGCCGGCGGATCGCAGTGGTACCGACCTGCAGGGCGGCGGGCCACAGGCAGGCGGCGCCGTCCTCGGCGGCGGGCGCGCCGCGCGACGCCCTCGCCGCGCACAGGTGCCGTCCGGCCGCGTACCGGCCGTACTGCGCGACCTCGACGGAGATCGACGTGCCCGGCGGGCACTTCAGCGACACCACGTCGTCGTCGCAGCCGGCCTGCTGGTACGTCCGCAGCGTGCCCGACAGCAGCGCTGCGAATACACGGAGCGTCGGACGTTTTTAGTGCATATCGTGCTTTGGGACGGCAACCCCCCAATGTTTGCCGGCCGCTTTATTGCGACGCTTCTCGCAGGACAGACGACGGCAGAGAGAATGCCGAATGCGAAATAAACGACTCGCGAGTTATTTCTTGCCGCCGCGCGACGCACGTGACACACATCGTTTCGAATTCGTGAAATATTTCAGTAACACTTTTACGACGCTACTAAAATATAACGCGGATTAGGAACGCTGGCGGCGCGCGTGCCGCCCCGTCAAGTCGAACCGCGCAATTCAGCGCCGATGATAATTCACCTCGGTGGCCGATCTCGGATTATCGTTTGGGGCCAATTAACAAGAGTGCCCGGCGAAGAGCGATGTTTTACGTCGACGTCAAACTTTATTACGCACAAACGAGTAATCATCATCGAAATTGACTGGATTACTTATTGTTAGCCTCTCCGACGTAGCATAACGGCGCATGCATGAAGTGACTTTCCCTCGAAATTAATTCGGCTGGCATAACAGAAATACGAAATGACGTGGTTACCTAAATTGTCAGCGTCTGCAAAACGCCACGATACGGTCAAAGCGAATATCCACAGGCAATCCATCGCATCGCGCACTTTTCGAACTCAAGGTGCGAGCGATTTTTCAACGCCACCTTCGAAGGACATCGATGCGCAAATGCACGTCGCGCGACTGTCGCAGGTGTTAGTGAAAACTGCTTGGAGTCGCGGTGAAGTTCGACGACAACGAAGAAATGAGAAAATTCGCTCGAGCGTTCTTGAAGAAACGCCGCGCTCGCGCCACTCGCCGCCGCTGCGCTACCGTCCGCGACCACGCGCGACGCGCCACTGTCCCCCTGCTGTCAAACCGCCGCGGGCGAAGCGCCAGCCCGACCGAAGAGTGCCGTCCCGCTTCCCCCCGGCCCCGAAGAGAACCGGCGCGCCTATCTCGTCGCGCCGCCGCCGCCGCCGCAATCCGTCGTTGTGTGCGTTGCTGTTTTTTTTTGTGGTTTTCGAATTCGAAGGGTCGCGCAGTTTGGCGAGCGGCGAAACGGCGAAAGTAATATGAAAATTACATCGTTCTTGTGTGCATGATAAATTAGAGCGGATCACGCCAACAATAATTACGTAAAAGGGTGCGATGTGCGCGCCGCTCCCTAATTCGTCTCCGCGCCCCCGCCGGGTTCGGCCCGTCCGCGCAAACTCGGCCTTCGTGCGTTGAAGGCGCGTCAAGTGTCGAACGGTAAGCCGCGCAGAATTCGACGCACTCGCGAAACGCAAATGCGCGCGCAATTAGTTTTATCGTTTGTTTACGTCTAGCGCCCGCGCGCGCCTGTCTGGCTGCGATTGGGCTTTTCGATTGCGCATATTCGTCGGGCGCGTCGTTCGACACGCGTCGGCCGCGCGGTTTTTACGGAGATATCATGTTCGCCGCGTTTAATGGCGCGATGAAACGCAGCACTGTGCTCCGATTCGATATGTCAATGACTTTCGAACATCTCGGCTGGAACGAGACGCGTCCCGCGAATAAAACGAAACACAAGCCCTCTTCATAATATCCGGCGCGCGCAGCAACAGAAAACGATTATTAGCAACTATGAAAATGTTTACAAAATTATTGGTCATTTTATTTGCTTTGTTCTACATATGTTCAATTGATTCCAAGACAAAACACCAAATATTTTGGCTATTAACGTTATATAACTAACTATATAAATTAATTACAATTAAAATAAAACATCTTAAACTTGCATTGAATTAATTGATTTAAAAAAATCGATTAGTTTGATTAATTTCTAGCAAGTAATCGATGACGTTTTGCCATCCCCAGCGACGAAACAGTCGCGATCGGTCGAGTTATTGAAGCGCGCGCGCCGCAAAGGAAATGAAACCGGACGAGAGAAATCGACGAGCGCGTTTTCGTTCCATTGTGCAGGGATGCGAGCCGAATTTCATCTATTGTCGCACATACTTTATGGACTGCGAAGCATTCCCCGCCCGGCGACGATTCGTCGCTGCCCGAAAACTTAAAAATAAACGGCAGAACGTCCGCGTCTTGCGCGGCGGATGTCATCCCCGCGACACGTGCGGCACGTTCGCGCCAACCACCTAAAAGCCCGCAGCGATTACGCGCCGTTCGAGGGCGCGTCTCGGGGATGCGTCGTTAAGTGCGCTTAATCGCCGCGTCGCGAACACGTGTTCGAACCGGAATACGTTAATTGCGCGCCGCGTCGCACGTCGGACGGCCGAATGAATGCCGCCTTTCTGCGCGCGCGGAAAAGCCGCGCGGAAAGCGCGTCTTCGGGCCGCTCGGCGCAGACGTCCAATCGAGATCACAATCGGTCTCCGGCGCGGAATAATTAGTCGGGCGCGCGGGTCGGCGCAGCGCGCCAGATGATAACCGTCGCCCCGAAAATTATTTCCAGGGCGAGTTTTTTTTTTCTTTCATTTTTCTTTTCGGTCGTCCTCTCCGCGTGCCGCGCGGAGCGAAGATGCGTCGCATCTCGGGGCGCGTCGTTTGTTTACGAGCCGTCATTAATTATCCGAGAGCGACGCCGTGCGCTCGTCACGCATTGTTTCGTCGCTATTTTTACGTTGGCCCCGGAACCGTCGCGACGAACGATATCGATGGCGTCTCGATTCCGGCGCCGTTTATGTCCGCAGCAGCCGAAGTCTCGACTGTTCGTGAAATTTGCCTCCCGCGGCGATCGCGAATGGAAACGACGTCGCACCCACCGCCAGCGAAACCGAGCAGAAGTGCGCAGGCGACGAAATTCAATTTTCACCTGAAGAATTTCCCCGGCGAAGATTCGCGGCGAACCGGCACGCGTCGGTGATTAAACCGAACGAAACTGCGGCGTCGACAATTTATTAATGACATATTAAATTCTTTGCGTTATTGCTTCCGGACGGTAAAAATGAGGGATATTGTAATGGGCGACATTGCGCGCATATTTCGCGCCGAAACGCGGCGAGTGAATTACGCGCACGATTCGTCTCGACGAGGCGCGCGGCGGCGGCGGCGGCGAATTCTTCAATTTGGCGCGGTTCGGAAGGTTACGGTTGATTGATGACTTCGGCAACGTGTTGAACAAGTCGAGAACACGACACTTAACGCGGCAACATGTCCGACGTGAAGTGCAACGCGCAAAGAGACAAACAAGCCGCCGCACCGCGTCGACGGCCGGCGCCCGGAACGATCCTTCGGGAATCGCGACTCGCCGGGGGAAGATGTTTACAAACATCAGCGCCGCCGACGACGAGCGTCTCGAAACGCCGCCGTCGCGCCGGCGACTTTCGGCGAGAGATCGAGATGCAATTTCGCGGCGCGTTTCGACGCGATCGTCGATTTTTGCGCAGTTCGCGCGGAATATCTTTAGATGCGAGGCGTCGCGCGACGGACAAGCGCGCGTCTAATTATAACCACCGGTGGGAGCAGACCGTAAACGACCAACAGACCGACATGCATTGTCCGCAGCGTCTGGAAGCTGCCAGATTAAAGAAGTCGCGCGCCGCTTTCGAGACGCTTTAAATACATCGCGACATTCCCGCAGGTCGCGTCCACGAATGTCTCGGGCGTGATTTATCGTTCGTGAAACCAGAACAAATAAAAAACAAGAGGAAAAATGGGAGCGGAAAAAAAGAAGAGAATCGCGCGCGTCGATTGTCGAAGATCGAAAATCGATTCGCGTCTGTTGACTTTCCAAACATCCTCGCCGGGCTCTTTGCGGGCGCGCTTGTTGATTCAAGCTCGAAACTAATCTATTTTAATCGCCCGGATAGTGGAAAGTAAACAGAAAATCACGTTCGGCGCGCAGATGTTTTGTTATCGCCTGCCTATTTTGATCAGACGCGCGCTCATCCGAGGTCTGAATCAAACGGCGTCGGACGTTCGCATCCAAAAATAAACAACGCGCGAGCAAGATGTATTCCAGCAACAACAAACACCGCTCGCCGCCGTATTCTTGTCTGGAAGGCACGGCGCGCGCGAAGAATCCTCGAGATTTTTTATTCCGACGGCGAGCGTTGCGCTTAAACACGTCGTCGGCCCTTCTCCTACGGCGCTTGGCGGCGTATAAAACCCACACTCTAATGAAGTACTAGAAACTTAGGGATCGTAAAAAATTTGGAACAATCGATTAATATCAACCGTGAACCCCTAATTGTTTACCAAATTATTGATTGTTTAATCGATATTAATCGAACCATTTTTGATTTATATTTAATTAATAAATAATTAGTGGGTCATTTCCGGTGGTCACCGGTGTTTTTGTGTTGATTTTTCTTCTTCTTAAATTACTACAATAAATAATTTTCAATGCCACCACACATTGCTGCCTTAAATTATAAGTGCTTACTTATCTTACATAAACAAGTAACTACTCGCCTAGTTTACTAACATTTCACGTAATTAGAAACATATTAAACTTGGATTCGATGAATTAACAGCAAGAACTCGATTAGTTCAATCAATTTCTATTAAAAAAAAAAAGCTATAGCGACAATAATCGATGCCAGAAAGTTAATCGCTGCGCACGCCGAATTTCGCGCCCCTTGGGAGAATTACGGAATGGCGAGTCCTCCGCCGCGTGCGTAATCTGTCATATTATGGGTTCGCGCCGAGCCTAAAAATACGCGACGGTCTCCCCTCGCCGCGATAATTAATGCGCGCTTGTAAATACGAAAATAAATACGTCGCGAGGCATTAGGCGGAGCGTAAATCTTTGCAACCCCCGTCGGCGCGGCGGGGCGAGGGCGGCGCGGCGTTTAGAGAACAAACGCTTTTCTTCGCGCGTGATCAAAGCCGACGGCGTTTTCGCGTTAATTCCGATTCGTTACTGCCGAATATACGTATAAATAGTGCGCGAGGGCGACGATCGTCGGCCGTTAAAGCGCACGCGAACGCGAACGTTTTGTTTCGACCGTTTCGTATCAAAGGGACGGCCTCTAAAACGTCGAATTTATTCGCGCTGCGTTGTCGTTGCGCGCAGGTTCGGCTCAAATGAGCGTAAACACTAAGTTTTAATGCAGTTTTTGTGGTTAAGCTCGCCAGCGTGCGTGCTGAATTAAAGTAACTTGTCGCTGTTGAAACAAACAGACAGACATTTTTTACTTATGTAACAAAGTATGATAATATCACATCAAAGTTGTTAGAAATTGCGATGCTTAACTGACCTTTTACACCAGAATAGCTTGGTCTGATGAGGCTGCACTGAATTTCTGAATCCCTGAAACTTTGTTTTTTATATTTGTCAGACAGGTTTGCCTTGCTTGAGGTTTCAAAAAGTTTTGTCCCGCACGGAGACAAAGTGCTGAACTTGTTACTTTGTTTACTTTTTTTTTACTGTGAGACAAACATTTTCGAAATCTCACTAGCTTTTACTCGTATTCTTAAAGTTCCATCGCTAATACAAATCAAACAAATTTGAGCGTTTGTAGTAATGTAGTAATTATTTTGCAATGTTTTATTCTTCTTTAACAAGTAACTGATAAAATTAATGTAAGCAAAACGTACTATATTTAAACAGATATTTAAGATTTAAAACGATTAGCTAACGCTATCTACCGGTCAAACTGTAAACTAGACACATCCAAAGTTCGGAAACGGCCGAATGAATCCGAGAGGAACCAAGCAGCCGATTTCAAATCTAACCTTAAAGCAATAAACCTTGTAAATCTTAAACAAATAGAACACAGTTTAGCGTCCGCATAGTTTCAAATAAACTTCGAAGAATGGTGTTGACGAAAGAATACCGGATATGCATGCCCATCAGCGTGCAAGAGGTAAGTCGTCGAGGCGACGCGTCGTCGCGCGAAAATTAATCCGTCCTTGCCTAGTATCATGTGGGCCAACTTTACATGATCGCTCGCCACAGCCGCGAACAATCCGGCGGCGGCGAAGGCGTCGAGGTCGTCGAGAACCGCCAGTGCGAGGACCCGGAGCACGGTTGCGGCGTCTACACCGAGAAGCGCATCCATCTCTCGACTCGCCTCCCGTACTGGGTGCAGAGCCTGCTGCCGAAAGTGTTCTACATCACGGAGAAGGCGTGGAACTACTATCCGTACACCATCACCGAATACAACTGTTCTTTCCTGCCGCGTTTCGCGATCTCCATCAAGACCTGCTACGAAAACGACAGCGGGACGTCAGAGAATGCCCTGCGACTAACCAAAGATGAGCTTGCCAATCGTATTGTTGAGCATATCGACATTGCCTACGATGAGGTGAGTCCGAAGCACTACAAGGAGGAGGAAGATCCGCGTTTCTTTCAGAGCGCCAAAACGCACCGAGGCCCGCTGGTCGAAGGCTGGCGCACGACGCATCAGCCCATCATGTGTTCCTACAAGCTCGTCAGCGCGTATTTTGAGGTCTGGGGCCTTCAGACGCGCGTCGAGGAGTTCATCCACTCGTGCATTCGCGAGGTGTTGCTCGTCGGCCATCGGCAGGCGTTCGCCTGGATAGACGACTGGGTCGATATGTCCTATCCGGACGTGCGCAAGTACGAGATGCGCGTGCAGGCCGAGACCAACACGCTGGTGCAACAGGGCGGCGATCCCGATCTGTACGCCGACGCGGTACAGCACGGCAGCGAGACGGCGATCACTGGCGGTAGCGATGCGGAGACGCGATCCGAGCCACGCTCGGAACCGCGCACGCCTCTGGAAGGCTACTTCTCGGGATGGTTCAGCTCCTAAGAGCTCTCGACGCGTGCAAATCGTCGAACGTTACAAGTAGGCTAAGAACAAGAAAACACTCGCGACGCCGCTCAACGGTGCGCAGCGAGACGAACATAAAATAACAAGTAAAACCATGCTTATTGTTACACGTGTCGGTCGTTTCACCAAAGATTGTTTAGATTAGTGTTGTCTCCTTCGTGCGCGTGACAAAGGAACAAACGATTTGTAGCTGGCCGCCTATTGTAGTCGAATTACAATTTAGATCGGCTTCCACGGTGCGCCAGAGTGCAACGAATCACAAAGACGTTCGTCTATTTTTAAGATCGGCTACTACATTGATTCGAAGTAATTTGTTAATTTACGAGTTCGGTTGTGATTAAATAGTATTATGCGATTTGGACGGTTTGCCTTGCGTAATGCTCTGCTAATTTTGTTCGATGCTGTCGCCCGCCTCAATGAGTGTTGGGCCATGCGCCAGGCGGTGGTCGGAAGGTCTTCTGGACGTTGGGCTGCTGCGGAACCTGAAGGTTGTGCCTCAAGCGATCCATGGTGGCGTCGCGCTTCTCCTTCCGTCGCCTCGTCATCGACTTGCGACGCTTCGCTCGGAGCTCCTCGACGTTGGGGTGCGCCTTCAGGTCGCGCTTCGGCGTCCTGCACGAGGGCCGCACGTTAATCGACTTCAGCAAAAGTTTCTTCCTGAGCATGGCCTTCCTTTTGTGACGCCGGTTTCTGATCAATTTCGAAGTTTTTCTAATGCTGAACAGCTTGCAAATGTTCGCGGACATCGTCGCCGGCTTAAATAATTCCAGTGCTTCAGCGAATACGGTGAGTCCCCGGCGTGATTTTGAAGCCATCTCGCAATATGTACGGAATTTTGACTGACTTTTACGACTGGCAATTTTATAATGACAGCTTCAGCATGTACATTCGCTTCGAAACAAAAGCGAACGATTTATTTATTTCCATAATTGCAACGTCCTTAAATTGAACACACAATCGAAATCGACTTGTTCGTTGTTCTCGGACAGCTTGCTTGTCAAAAGATGGTCGAATCGGAGAGTTCGGATGAACTTGCTTGCCTAAGGCGATCCCGAACACACAATCAGCATCTAGTTTGATTTATTTCTACTCATAATTACAGTATCCTTAAATTACAAAAAAACGATGCACAATTGAAGGATTAGGTCCGCATTTAGGGCAAATGCTGCTTGTAATCCGGGTATCCTGTCAGTTGTTCCGCATATTTAACACCAACAAACCAAGGCAACTCTTCCATAGTCCATTCCATTGTCTCAGCCAACTTGCTGCAGCTGCACCACTCTAGGTCACTTATTGTTAGATGGACTGACTGATGAATTGATTGATTATTGTGGAATTTGAACGGATATAAATGGATATAAAAATATTTGAGTCATCGAAATAATTATATAGCAACTTTTCATACTGGAACAAAGTTATATATTAAATTAGGAAAAATACACATGCTGCAATGTTTTCTTGTCTGGCTTTGGATACAACGCTGGAGACGAAGAGGAGCGATTTGTATATCAACGTATATCATATCACTTTTGTATATATAGAGACTATTCGCTTATAAGAAGATTATCTCTTCTTTAATTTTGAAATGATTCCGATTGTGCCGATTGTTGCAGCGTACAATTAGAGGCCTAAAATTCCCCTCCAACCCCCTCTACCGAAACGTGCAACTGACCACATTCAACTCCTAAGTTCAATTCACATCACTCTCGTCCTATCAACGCCGAAATTCAAACCTATACCGTTAAGGTTGCAACAAGTCGCTCCATTCGGTAAAACATTTAGAATGTATTGAATCAGTCGAAAGTTCTTCGTCCACGCACAACCACGACCTGTAGAAATACCGCGTGCAGATTACGAATTATCAAGTTGTTCGAGTTCGCGCGTCGCCTGAATGTTCATAACCTCGTCGCCTCGTCGTACGCGTCGTTGTTATCCTCAACTGGAATGCCGGCCAAGCGGGTAAGTGAGGCAGCAAAAGTTCGCGAAGCAGCTTCATGCTTTGATGTCTTGTAACAGGGCGGCCGCGGCCGTGGCCGCAAACGTCGTGCGTCGACCGCGTCGCGCTCTCCTTCGCCCAAAGCCGACTCCGCCGAGTCCGCCGCTCCGGCGCCGAAGAGGGCCGCGTCGGAGCCGAGCGCTGGCGGCGCGCAAATAAACATCGTATCGTGGAACGTGGGCGGTCTGCGCGCCCTCGCGAAGAAGGACGGCATCGACTACCTCGTCAAATGCAACGCGGACATCATCTGCCTGCAGGAGGTGCGCTGCACGGCGGCCGAGCGCCCGCCGAAAGCCGTCGTGCCCGGCTACGTCGAGCATTGGAAAACGTCGAAGAAGACCGGCTACGCCGGCGTCGCCGTCTGGACGAAGGCCAAGCCGATGTCGGTGAAGTACGGCATCGACGACAAGGAACAGGACGAGGACGGGCGCGCCGTAACCGTCGAGTTTAACGACTTTTACCTCGTCAACGTGTACGTGCCGAACGCCGGCCGCAACTTGGTCACGCTGCCGAAGCGGCTGCGTTGGAACGAGGCGTTTCTGCGGTTTTGCAAGCGTTTGGAGGAGGACAAGCCGCTAATTATCGTCGGCGATATGAACGTCGCTCACAAGGAGATCGACATCGCTAATCCTAAGGCGAACGTGAAGCGTGCCGGTTTCACGATCGAAGAGCGCGACGGTATGACCGATTTCCTGAATGCGGGCTACGTCGACTCCTTTCGAATGTTGCATCCCGACGAAACGGGCAAATACACCTTCTGGACGTACATGTCCAACGCCAGGGCGCGCAACGTCGGCTGGAGGCTGGACTACTCCATCATTTCCAAGTCAATTGAAGATAAAGTTTGCAGCAGCGATATTGACAGCGAAGTCATGGGTAGTGATCATTGTCCAATCACTCTGACAATGTCATATTCTCTATGAGAGTGTATTTTACTAACTGTTAATCTCTAATCCCTATTTTTTCCATTAGCTTTACTTTGTCATGTTTTTAAAGTGTGTTCTTTGTTTCATCCAATATAAATCGTTCGGCTTGTTTAGGAAAAGACGCGACGAAAAGTTTTTTCTGCGAATTGCGTGAAATTGTTAATACAGTTATTAATGAAGATTAAAATTATCGGTGAAATGTAGATCAGTCAATTTGTTTGAACCGTCAGTTTACTATCATTTTGCAAATAAGGTTGAAATGTTGAAATTGAGCTATTAATTAGTTATTAGTCATAAAATATAAATTTAAACCCTTAAAATGTTAATTTCAACAATACGTTGAGGATAAATTTAAAAAAAAAAGGTTTGATTCGTAGAAAATTCAGTCAAAAATCGATGAAACAACCAATAATTTTGTAAACTATTGTTTTTACAGTTGCTACAGCGGAAACGATTTGCACTTTTCCCCTCCCTGTTCAGTATTCGGTTGAATAATAAGTAATGAGCGTTTTTAAATTTAAATTTTGACTGCTCCTAATCAAATATAACACCAAATTAATAAAACATGTGACTTTGCCAGAAATCTGCTGGCCTAGATTCAAATAAGTCGCGGGCTCATTGTTGAAAATTGATTACGCATGTTAACAAATGCAGACGCCAGGGTCGCAAACTGCGGCGAGACAGGCGTTTCATTTAAACGCCCATTGCTTACTATTCAAACCAACACGTTGTGGTGTGAATGGGGACACTCTCTCGGTTGCCGTTGCTAACAATGCCGCCTTTCGCTCTGTTCCACTTTGTTCCGCAGGCTGAGAAAGAATTGCCAACCACGCACTGTAAGTCCGGACCTGTGCGAGCGGCGCCATTCCCGTTCGCGCGACCACCAGCCTACTCTGCTAGGCGCGTCCGTCGAGTTATTTTTAGCGACGTATCGATTAATGCAGTTCCACACCAACTAAAGCGGCCCTTAATTCGCCACCCATCGCACGTGCAATCAACAAGAATGAACAGACGGAGCGCGGACGACCAGCGGCATCGCAAAGCTGGTAAAATCCATTTTTATGCCCATCACTTGGACATAACCTTTTACTGCATCCCCACACGTTGTGCTATTCGATCTATCGTACCGTTCGTGTCCAGTTCATTCAATGCCAGACCACTCTAGATAGGCCCACTCGATCTCTTCACAATCAATCGTTTGCGTTTGTCTTGCGTCGCTTTCGTTGTTGCGACACTTTCTGCGCCCTCGTCAGGCACAGAAGCTGTTCGATGTATGTCTAGCCTTCGATTGTTATCACTTACATGTCTGCAACTCGACGAATTCGACGCGACGCGCGCGGCCGCGTTCATCCGGTTGGGTAGCATGCATTTTAGTCGATCGCAGCTTTCTCGCAAATTAAATTGCTTAAATTTGTCAGTGTTTGTCAGGCTGTCCGCAACGCGAGCGATCGCGCTCTCGGTCACGTTCGCCGCGCAAGGATGACAACGCCGACCAGAAGCTGCTGAACATCGATCTCGGCGCCAAGAGTCGCCTGAAGAGCATCGGCATTCAGATGAAGCTCAGTCGGCACGCGCAGATGGGCGCGACGACGTCGGTCAAGCCGAAAATCACCGTCGCGAACGCGTTCAATCAAGACAGCGACGACGAGCCGGAGGAGATGCCGCCCGAGGCGAAGATGAGAATGCGAAATATTGGCAGGTAAACGCACCATACCTCGCCGTTCTCGTGCACCGACTAATCGCGACTTGCTTCCAGAGATACGCCCACATCTTCTGGACCGAATTCCTTCGGGAAAACCAAGCATGGCTTCTCGGACGCGAAGAAAGTGTTTGAGAAGAACATGCGCCAAGCTATGGAGAACATTGCAACGAAGGTATTTGTCTTATTTGCCGTTAGAATTTAGTCGAACGCGTTCGCTGTCATTGAAACTGTACGGATATTATAGAAAACGATCCAGCAGGACGAGGAGTCGGCGTCGGCAGTGATTCTAGACAAAAATCGTAAGATGTATATGTTAGACGCACGTGATATTTACTCACCGTGATGTTGGTGAAGTACAAAGAACGAGAGGAAAATATTAGTTAATTAAGTACTTTACGATAGTATCATGGTATTGACGAAAAGCTTATTTTTCCATTGCCATTTGCTTATTTGGTAAGTACGAGGAGGATGTTTAATCGAATAAACATGACAGTTTGGTTGCAATAAAATTCACGTGACACATTCCTCAGATACTTTCCCAATACATTTTTGTGCGATCTACACTATTTTCTTGTCTCTATTGTCTGTTATTATTAAAATGATTAACAAGTGAGGTGTTCATGCATGAATGTTTGGCATATTGCATGAGAAGTCCACATGTGCAGTCAGAGGATGACAATTCATTGGGTTTGGTCATTATCATGCATGAAAATCAGTTTGCCGAATGATATTGCTAAAGATTTTTACTTGGTGCAGTACACGCAACATGGCGACATTTTTATTTACATAGACCAAATCAAACAATGACCACACATTATTTTGCTCGTCAGTAACAGAACTTCTGCGACTTCAAAATTTATTTTTAGGCTTGAATTCATTATCTTATTCAATTTTGACGTTTGTCCACAATGGCAACCCACAATGCACACGTTAGTTTATCAAACGCCCGCACGCGCCACCCCTCCTTGTAGTTCCAAGATGTACGCCAACGAAAGGAAGCGCAAAGACGTCGAATTAAGTTGTAAATCTGCCAATATCAATTTCTTACCAGTGCATCCAGTCAAACGTACGATTTCTCCTCATGTGCTTCTTGTTGGGTAAGGTGTGTGCATTAATCATTTGCGCGTACTTCTTGTTTGAAAATTATGAAGCGCCAGATCTTGGCCAGCGGTTGTTTAGAGTCCTAACCTCTGAACGACTAAGCACGTACGAGGTGAGCGCGCTTTTAATTGATGCGTTATTTTCTCTTAACGTCTCTTAACTGGAGCGGAGCAAATCGGGCTAATGGGATGAAGGAATGGAAGGCCTGTCGTTTTTGTTGGGATGCAGAACCAAGTCTAGACTTATGCAAAAAATTTCGCCCCTTACATTTTTTTTATTAATAAACTTCTGATCAATCGCGTCTACTTCCTAGCGGGATTACCAGGGCGGTTGTTGTCCCTGCCAGGGAAGTTGCGCTGTGGTGGAGTTCTCTTCCTCCTGTCCTCCTTGCTCCTGTTGCGCACTACTTTGCTGTGGATAGCACAGGACACACAGTAGTGAAGCTTTGCATAGAGCTTGGGCAATACGAATTCTAAAAAAAAAAACCAAAGTATGAAACTAACAATAGTTTCACGTCCATGCTTCGAAGATTCGAGGCGCATTTGCGTGCGAAAATGGGTCAAAAGTCGCGAACTTACGTGGGTACACCGAAGCTTCGGTGATATCTCTGACGGCGGCCGCTTCGACGATGTTGCGGATGACGAACTTCTTGATCGCCTTGTCCTTCGGCACGCAACGAGCGCAGTTGGTGCAACGCACGGGCTTCACGTGCCCGCGGCCGTGCTTGGCGCGTCCTCCATTACGTCTCTTGCAAGTCTGCGAAATAAATCGAGCATGAGATTAATGCGAGCTCACTGTGTTTACGATGCCGAACGCCGGACGCGACCCGCACTCCTAGCCACATGTCTGAACGCGTATAGGTTAGAAGAATAATTTTTACAAATATCTAAACGAAAACACTCGTAATCACCGCAAATTTTATCCGAGGCGAACAAAGCGTTTTTTGTATTAGTGTTTTGGTGCATTACCGACAATTGCACTTGATTTTAACGCAATATTTACGGCGATATACGCGGCGCTTACCATTTTGTGTTGTCGCTGCTACCGACCAACGGAAATAAAGAACTTGACAGCACTGCCATCGCGATCAGCAAGCCTTCACAGGAAGTTAGAGGCGACAGTGGCGCCATCTTTATTCTCATCGGCGGCTAATTTGAACGCTATGTGGCAGGCCATCGATAACATCGAGGATGGAGTCCAACATAATTCTCGTTTTTTGGCGCGATTTGCGTTAAAGTAGTTTTTTACGTTTCGTCACGTTATCGAGCTTTTCTTCTTCGTCCACCCGCGAAGTTCGCCTCCCGACGAATGATGTTTTTACGCTTTTTAAACATTACTTTACATTGGCTCTGCTCGACTTTTTGCGCGATTGATCGATGAAGCGGCGAGGAACAATTCGCGTTCGTTTCGCATAGAAACTTGCGGTTTTCACGGAGTGTCCGACCGTGCACTTCGTGAACTCTGTGAAATTGTGAAAGTCGCTCAGAGGGATATAAATAGTTACAGATTGCGATTGCAATCAGTAGCGAATTACATCTGTAGTGGTGAAGAACATCCTAGTTTGCTGTTTACGCTATCTGCGCAAAGCGATATTCGAGAATAGTGTGCGAAGGTGCAAACATTGGTGAAAATTCCTGCCAAAATGAAACTCCAAGTAAGTACAAGACGGTTTTAGCGCTTATTTGTATTTATTTATTTAGTATCCTACACGTGCCCGCCGGGCACTATCTAAATGCTTAATGACTAATTAAAAGAAATTTTCGCTAGAAGATACAAAATTAGGCTCTGTGCAAAGCAAATGAAAATGTTTGTATATTTTAAAATAAAATAACATCGATAAAATTCATAGCAACAAAAAGTTTTCACTAACATAGATACAAACGTGTAAAATGAGTAATATAATATCAAGAATATAACCAAACAACACAAAAATAAAAGCAATAGAGAATAAAACGAGCTAAGCTGATAGAAATTTGGGTGAACATTATCGACTTTGTCATTTTTTAGATTATCATCTTGTTCATCGTCTGCGCATTGGTTTGCGGCCTGCCACGCAGCAGGCAGCACGAGGCGCCCGAACAGGAAGCGGACGACTCGTTGGCGCGTGCCCAGCGCCACGTCGGGGGCGGCGACCATCACGACGCCGTCGATTTCGGCGCGCATACGGGCGATCACGGCGCCTTCGGCTGGTACGCCGACTTCCCGGTGCACTCGTACTAACGTCGGACGTGTGCATCAGTTGAACATCGAATTTCGTCAAATTTTCATTTGAAATCATTTCGTTCTCGCCTCATCGTTCATCTTCATGCTTAATATACTTTTACCGCTCCGCTTCGTTCCGATTTAACTCTGATATTCTATTCCCTGCGTTACCGCTTTTGCGTCCGCCTGCATCTCAATCAAACCTTCATTCCTCTTCCTTCCACTGTTCTGTCCGTCTTTCATACTACCAGCCGCTCGCCTGGGCGTCTCCTTCTCTTCCCCTGTCTCTCTATTGTTCGAAAAAATAAAATTTGTTATACTTTGTTACGTGACTAGTCTCATTGTTTACGTCCCCTGCCTTGCCCACCAAATTCCAACGAATCAACAACCCAGTGCGGCAACTAAACGTAGAACATTCGTTTTGATATTGTACATGTTAGGTGCACCGGCTCGCACTAGCTAGGCGTCCGAATCCAGATGCGTTAATTTAAGATTGAAGTACGCAATTGATCACAATTCGGCAATAAAGTAAACCGGCCATAAAATCAACCAATACGGTACAATCATTTGGTTATTTATCATTAAGGCTAATTTACAGATATGTATACATTTTTTTTTGAGTGTGTACAATTAGCATTATACGCTTGCAGCTTGAAATTCGGTTATTATATGAATATACATGTAAAGCTTGTTCATTTGTCGTATGTAGCCAGTCTACCTCTTCTACCATACAATTTCGAAAAGTTTATCACGGCGTTTCGACCTTAGCCATATTATCATTAATATTAATACACGCAATATTAATATATAATATAATGCGTTATCGTAATATTATAAAGAAAGTTTCGGCTAAACAGCGGCCGAATAGGTCAAGGTCTTTTTAGTATCCTATGAGATGATCTGTAGCGAGACATCAAATGTCCGGATCAGTACATTAGTTTTTTTTATACATTATACAGAAATATATTTTCTTCTGACTTTTTGTTTTACTTATATTGTACATTGAACAATCACCTTGTTTGTTTTAACTTTAGAATAGCCAGAGTAACAGTTTCATTAGACATTTTAGTAGTTATCAACGTTCATTACAATTAGTATAACTATTAAGAGTGCTCAACTTGTTATTATTACTATTAAATGCAAATTCTTTGGCATTGGTTGTGTCATGGAAGTTGCACATTTTAAAATGAGACGATTTTGCGTTGTCGTGAGTCTCGAATTTAGTCGTTTTCCGTCGAACTAATTGTTGCTTTGCCTTGTCTGTTTACAGATCTCCGAAAGTTGAGCAATAGTTTCCTGCGAATTCGTTCCTGATCGGTGAAATGCACAACCGCCATGAATGTGATAAGTTCGTTTCACTTGTCGAGCACGATTGGTAACGTACTTGAGGGTAACGCGTTGCGCAATTTCATTGGTAGAGTATGCGTGGGTTTTGTAGTTTATGTCGTGAAATTTACAATTATTGACATCGAATTACGTTAATACTTACGGCTTCCAGCCCATTATCACTTTTCTGAACGGTACAAAAATGCCATGGTTCGGTTCACTAAAAATGCGTGCGTCGATGAATCGTTTTTTTTTCCGCGAAACTTATTGTGGTGGCGTGCGATACTCACCATTGGAAGTACCTCCTATTGTTGTACGTCCCATCGGAATGTCCGTCTGGAGTGGAGAGTTGCACGCCGACGAATTGTTCGGATTGCGAGAGTAGGTGTCCGACGTAACGCACCCGACCGCCACGCACTCGTCCTTCGGGAGAGATGACTTTCACCCAGTAGTCGAGGCGCAGGTCGCGCGGCAGGCGCGGCAAGAACGGCTGCCAGCCGGGCGGCGGGACGTTATCTCGTCCTGGTTCGGGCGCCGAGGCTCGACGAAGCCCGGTTTTGGGCGTGCTGTAATACGCGGCGTCCTTTCCCCCCGTTATGCAGTCGATCGAGCGTCTTAGGTACTGCTCGGCCTCGTCGACGAGACTGTCGGTGGAATCGCCACTGTCGTTGGTCGTTCCCCAGTCAGAGCGCAGTTCCGGCAGCGATCCGTTTGCGAAACGGACGCGCGAGGGCGTCGTTCGGACGAACGTCTTGCGGCACGGCGAGACCGGCGCGGAACATCGACGGGATTGTCCCGGAGCGGGTGGACTCAGCGGAAACATGCTGGAGTAGCGCGACTGCGAATGCCTGCAGCTCGGAGACGCGGAACTCCACACCTCGGTCTGCGACTAAACTTAGCAGGAAGCACGTTACAATTGCTTGTTAAATATTGCCACGCGTTCGTGCGAACTTACGTAGCCTGGCGAGTACAAGTCGGTCGTCTTCAGAAACTGCCCATATTGCAGTGGGCAAGCCTTCACATTGGCGGTCGGGCAGAGATGATCGGCGGAGCGCGACAGCTCCGGCACCATGCTCGTGAAGCCGATGTCGGAGAGTAGAATGCGTCGCGCTTCGACGGTCTTATCTGACGGGCGGAGTCTGGACCCTGGCATCGGGTACTTCGATGGCAGAGTCATGAAGTTCTCGCCCATCTTCACCTTCAGGGCGAGGCTCGACTCCGAGCGCCACGAGTTATTCGCCGGCAGCGCAGATATCTCTGTCTGGGCGCCGGATTCTTTTCGGATTGCGCTCGAAAACGCCAAGAGCGGTCGACATTTCGGGCGCGACACGTTCATGCCTCTTAACGCTTCTCTACAAAATGATAGACACTAGATGCGGATTTGCAATAACAAGCAATAGTAACTCACCTATGAATCATAGGCCTGTACTGCAGTGGATTGGGACAAGTATTCCTTCTACCCATGTTACCATATTCAACGTCGTGTATTCCAACTTTAGAAATATCCGTTTCCAAATATCTGACGCGTTCGTCGAACCTGTCGAAGCTTTCGTCTTTCTCCATGCTCTTGTTCTCGAAGCTGGAGTCTTGGAATGAAGAGTAAAAGCTCTTCAGGCTCTTCATCTCTTCATGGTTTATGGAATTGTCAGACTTGGAGTTGTAAATCTGCGAGTTCTCTCTGGTGAAGTCGAACGTTTGACTTTGAAAGTTTGAATTTTCCTGATTCTCGTTTTCAAAGTTGTCATTGAACACATCGTCCTCCAGCTCTCGATCAGAGATGTCTGCAGATAGATTCTGATCAAAGTCAGAGTGCTTTCGCATTACTGAAGGAACATAGAGTCCATCAGTGTGGCCAGCATTGCCGGTAGCACCTCCGTCGATTGAAATCAGTGGCTCTTTTAGACTGGTCTCTTTGGTGTCTTCGTTTGTAAAAATCAACTCGATGTTGTCCACCTCTTGGTCGATGAGATCAGTGCTCGGCGAGTGTTGCACAACTGCATTCAGCTGGCGCTTCTCGTCATCTTCACGGTTAGTTGCATCCTCCTGCTCCGTCTTATTGGCAGCCAAATCGTCCATGCCGGCGTCCTGTGTCTGCCTGTGGCTGACGTCCAAGTTGATGTTGACGGCAATCTTCTTGTTCTTGTATGTTATTGTCTTGTTGAACTCTGCAGCGTGCGAGGCTGGAGCGCCTTTCGCATGCTGGCCCTTGCCGGCGGGAGCGTCAACAATCTGCCGCCTCAGGAGATGGTTCTCGATGCTGAGGGCGGCCACGGCGCTCTCGAGATTGTCCACCGGCCACGACTTCTCTTTCAATTCCAAAATCTCATTGCGGCTCTCTTCCAAAGCGCCGCGCAGCGAGACGACCGTCTGGTGCAGGGTCTTGATCGCATCTACGTAGAGCTCTCGGCGTTCGCCATCGTCGTTGTCCATCTTCTTCGCGCGCAACCCATGCCATCCATGCTGCGCAGCGCACCTCCGCGCGGACGACACCGACGAACGTTGGAGCGGCACGCGGCCGTCGCGGGTTGACGCCGACGCGAATCGCAATCGATAAATATGTTTTTAACCGCCCCCGGGACGCGCAGATGAGCGCGCGCGGATGTTAGAAGACGCGTACGTCGCGAGCGAACGCCGCGGCGGCGGCGAGGTGCGCGCGTTGACCGTTCGCGCCGTCTGCGAACGCGCGAACTTTCTCGCGCGCTCGTGCGCTGCGTCGCCGTCACCGTCCGACGATCGATTCGACCGGCGCGTGCATCGAATTAACGCCGCGCGATAAAGATTTAACACCGGCGCCGCGCGGCTACCTGGCGACGGCCAGGAGCAGGTGGGTGGCACGAGTGCGTCGCGCGGCCCCGAGCGCGACTGGGACGCGTCTCCGGGGAGCGCTCGGAGGCCCACCGGTTAGATTGCGGTGCGCAACTCGCGCGGCGCGATCGCCGCAATCCATAGTCGACGTCATTCGGGCAAAAAAACAAACAAACAGACCGCCCGGTCGGCAACGAATCGAAACGAATGCAACAAACGCAAGCGCGCGCCCTCGTCGAGGTGCCTTTCGATTAGTTTGCATTTCGCCTAACAATAAGTCGCAATCCAGCTGCACGCTTCGAAGCACTCCTTTCCGGCGGTGAACTTGAACCATGCATAGAGAACTCGAACCAAGCACAAACAATTTTTTCGGGGAAACTATGGGCCATTCAACAATAAAGAAAAACACGTCCTAACTTTTTTTGTCTCTAGCATCATCAAAAAAAATTTCATTCAAATCCGAGTTCCCTACATCGTGGTGTCTCCTTGTAAGATTTACGACTTTGTGACGGGCACTGATAGGTGCTCGGTGCCGATTTTGCAAACTCCCACAATACGAAAACTAAATTTTGGCTCGTTACTCCCGTGTGTTTTGCATTCCAACCAATCGATTGGAATGAAACAAACACGAAAGTGCTAACAAGTAATTCGCCTTCGGATGGTATAAAAATATTAGCCCGTTTTTAGGGGTTTGCAAAATCGGCACAAAGTTCGGCCGCGCAAGGTCCTCAACATTCGCTTGCGATATTACTTGCGAGGGACTTGGGAAGACATGTTGGTGAGCAAGATGATCGAAAACGAGTCAAACTTAAGGAACATGGTAATACGTCTATTTTTACCTCAGCTATGTATTCGTGTTATACATACACCATCCAACTCAACTAAAAATACATACGATAAACGTAAAACTCAAACGACACATACCGCTTACATTGTGGTGGTACAAATAACAAAATGTGTGCATCCTAACAATACAAAAATGAATCGCAAGACGTCCATCGTCACGCTGGCGATTGATTCGGTAATTCGGCAATGCAATCAGCAGCATCGTTTCGTCATTTCATCGAATTTCACAATCAGTCCATATTGCACGATTCCGACCCAAATCTTATTATATAATCGAAGTTCTTTTTACTCGTACGAAATACCTCGCACTAATTGCAATCGGCGAAATAAAAGTACTTCAACATTTACTACACGTGTATCATTATATCGTTATATAAGTCTCGTGAAAGTGAATGCGTCGTCACGTCATAGTGGTGTTTCACATTTCGCTTAGTATCCTTACACCTAGAGTTAAGTACGACAATAAATATATAATTCTCTATTAACGGATTCGCTCATTGTCAGTGCGTCCGCGTGAACTCGTTTAGATACTTCACTATTCATCGCGCTTATTGTATTCATCTATCGTCGCTTGCGGGCGAAGCAAAATCGGTTACGAAAATATTTCGATTTCTTCGTCAATTTGTTCTCACTGTGTTCGTAGTAAACAAGTTTTGCGTGCACGCATATGCAGCGGACAGATTCGCAAGGCCTTTGCCACTTTCTATTGTATACTACACCCAGCTAAACCGCACTCGCAATGGTGTGGCGTTTGCATTAACAAAGATTGCCTGGATTGCGACGTGTGAAGAAAGGGCGCAACGCGAGTGGACTTAACGCAGAAATGACTATTCCCGACTCGACGTCAGTTTCTTCGACTCGCTAGGCAAACGGAGCAGACTAGGTGTCGCCAGTCTGCCGCGACCAATCACAATTGCTCAACAATAAATTATAAATAATCGGCAACAAAGTTATGCTTTACAGAATGCAATAAACCCCCCGCGGCGTCTTCGTCTTAAACTCTAAAACGTCTACGATTGTTTTGGTTGTTTGAGTGCTCGTTTTGATCCAATGTCCTGACAAATATGTTTTGATTGGTTCGCGTTCGTTGTCGTTTATTACCTTCTGAAAGCACGTCAACAACAATGGACACTCCAAGACGGTCCGAACGTACTGGACGAGATACGCGAAGTGTTCGGTAAATTTGCTAACAACGAAATTCTCACTAAGCGGTGCGCGATTTCTCGATGTTGGCGATCTCGCTGGGCGTGAAGCCGAGGATGCTCTGGATGGCGCGCAGGTGCCCTTGGCTGTTTTCCTTGTCGGTGAGGAAGTAGTAGATCGCCGACTTGAGGAACTGCAGCGTGATCTCCGGGTCGATCTTCTTGTGTCTCGCTTCCATGACTTGCTTGTACATCGCCTGCAAACATTCGACTGCGTTCAGAGCGCGCACGTCCCTTTTGGTGGGCGAACAATGAGTTGACCTAACGTAAAACTCGAGCGTTCGTCTAAGTTTGAACGGCGAGCCGAGCAATTAATACAGGCGTGAGTGACGCGCGGCAAACATGTGCAGAAAGCAATGGAAATGTCAAACGAAAAACGGCAGAGCGTACGACTACAATAAAGGTGTGAACGGCGTGCCAGTGTGCATTACTCGTGAGTTGTTATCTCTCAGGTCCATCGCCTTGGTATATGTTTGTTGTTGGGTCAACAAAAAATCGAGCAATAAATTATACGTCACTACTTAAGGAGGATACTGATGCGACACTTTACCTTCCTGGCACCTAACACCCATAAAGTCACAGCCTCTTTTGCACTGAGCAGTGGTTTCAAGCTGTTAGATGGCGAGCAAGATGATACGGTAGGCGCGTAATCAATGTCCTACAAAACGGTCATTAGTCACATGTGATGTCTCGGCGATCGCGGGCGGCGACATCGTTTTCGTTAATTCCAAAGCGATCGAATAGTTCGTTTGGGAAACACACAACAGACTGACATAGCTCGGCGTGTGTGTGCTTCGTCTTCGTAAAGAGCGCGCCACACGGTGATTAATACGGATCGTTAGACGGATACTCACGCGTATGTTCTCTAGCTCCGCCTGCGTCACCTGCAGTTGTTGCAGGAGCTCGGGAACAGATATCCTCGATGGGGCCGGGTTCGCCACCGCCATGTCCATCACCTTGTTCTCGCTTTCCAGTCTTTCCGCTTCTTTTCCCTGAGCATACATCTGAAGATAAGACTTCTTGTGCGTCTCCTCTTGCTCTTCGAGCTTTTTCAGCGCTTCCTCCAGCTGAAGCTCCAGTTCGTGGATCCGTTCTTTGGCATTTTCGAATTCGGGAACGATTTCCCAGTATCTACGTAACACACACGACATCAGACCCGAGTTGACTGACATTCGATCCAACTTACTTCTTGTTTATTTCGGCGATTCGCTGCAGCAGTTCGTCAACCTTCTCATTGTGTTTCTGGCGCGCTTCCTGGCTTTCCGTCTCGTGGGCTCTGACCAAGTTCTGAATCCGCTTCTCGTATTCGGACATCAATTCCTGGTGCTCGCACTCCAGATCGCGTAGGAGCATGTTGGCGACGGTCGCCTTGTCGACCATTTCGTGTTTGGTCTTCTTGAAGGGCTGCAAATTGATCGTTACTGCGCGTTCGGCGTGCTGCGAAGGCGCCACTCACCGAACCGTTGAACTCGTCGCACAGCATCGAGTCCTTGGAATGCACCGACGAATTGGTGTAATCGTCGTAATGGCCCGAATCCGTGTAGGAACTGGTCATCTCGCTGTTGGTCGCCACGTTGCCGTCGGGCGTGTCGGCGCCCGGCGCGTCTATTTGGTTCTCCTTGACGGTGATCGCGTCGCTGGAGTTGGATCGCTCCTCGGGCGAACTCAGCGCCGCCTTGTACAACCGCAGCTCCACCACTTCCTTGGTGAGCTTGACAATGTCACTGTCGCGGCTGTCCAGGTCCTTCTGCGCCTGCTGCAGCAGCGTTTTCAACTTGCGCACCTGCCGCTGCGCCCGCTGCGTGGGCGTCAGGTAGTCCTCGCCGGTTTGGCCGGCGTGCTGGCTGCAATGGAACACGTACTTCATGCTCCTGCCGGAGAACGTGGTGCCGTTCCTGGCCACCGAGGCGTGGTCGCAGCTCGACGAGGCCATGCTCAGTCCGCTGATTCCGCTGGTGATGCTCTCCGCGTCCCAATCGGTCGCGCGCGACCGCTGCTGCGAACGGGCGTACTCGGACGGCGACGTTGGCGGCGTGCGCGGCGAGGACATCGCGCTCGTCGCCTGCGGAATCGCCAATCGCGACGACGTCGTGTGGCTCAGGTTCAGGCTCTGCGCACAGGAGGAGAGGAAGACGAACAAGAAAAAAAACGCACACTCGCTCAATATTGGACGTGCGAAATCCAACTGAAACTTGCCGCGCATCGAGCTAGCGACGACGTAATTGATTCTTGCAAACGGTCGGGGGAAGCACGTGCAAAACTATAAACGTTTTAAACCGCGACGAATCGACACTCATTGACCTGCTGCCAACCGGTAGTATCGCGTAATTTCGATCGCATGTTCGATGTATGTTTGCGCCGAAGACAAAAGGATTTCGCGGCGCCGACGTCCATGTCGGACATGGTATGCGCGCTGCCGGATTGCGTTCTCAATGCTCGTATGATTGCTTTAATAGCAACGCCAAGCAACAAGCAAACAACAGACGCGATACTTGAAATTACTTCGTGTGGTCGACGCTCCGTTGTCGTGTTTTTTGCTTGGGGAATTCAGATTTCCAATCAATCGAACGCTGTTACGGCATGCTCGCAGTCGTCGAAATTCACTTGGAAATACGTAAACGGATTGTTTACAGTACGCACCTACCGGCTGCTAAAAATGTCGCCGGCAATTGCGCCGCGTCGTCGTTCGAAATTCGTGTACGTGGACTCAAGGTCGCACTATCGACTTTTCGTTTTTTCGTTCGTCGCGGCGCACGTTTGCCGTTTGACAGCATAGCGCTTATCATGTCTTATTTCGTGCTACTTATAAAATAACTCCTCGCATTGGTGCACGTATTGTTTACGTTATTAAGTTTTCCACTCGACAATTCGTTCCGTCGCATTGCACGTCATTCTCCATTATTTCGCTCTTATCAAGGCGTCATTTGGTAATTTGCGGCCAGCGAGTCGCCGACGGAAAATTCAATCACAAACGTAGCTATCTCGCTCACGATGCACGACAAGTCGGGCGCATTCGTCTAATTCGAATCGAATGCTGCACAATGAAAAATAATTACTATTCGTTAGCGGGCGCGACGGTTTCCGCGTACGGTCGTTTGGGGTATTTATCAAATCAGTCGCGGACGTGGCGAAGAAATGTGGAGCGCGATGCGAAGAGAATGCCGGAGAAAGCCGGACGCGTCGCGGCGATCGAGTGCGATTATCATCGCGTTAAATTGACGTCGACGCGTATTACGTAAAATTGATTGCTAATCGCGGAAATCCGAAAAGTGCCCGTACTTGCGAGCCGTGCGCGTAAAGTCGACGAGGGTGCTTCACTGACCTATATTACGATAAGACTCATCAGTCAGTCGATAACGAGAGTCAGGTGATGCATGTTCGCATGTTCGTGCGTAACGGGTGCATTCAATATAAGATGCGGGTAACGACACGATACGTTCCTCTTCGGTATCGTCGTAAACACGAATTTAATGTCGATCGATTGGTCGGTGCACATTATTGCGTTATTCTATTGTTTGGTAACCGACGACCGGAATTGATTATAACAAGGCAATTACTGCGAAGGACGACCGTCGGCAGGACACGTTGCGTTTTCCACGAGAATACGCGCGTTCAGTGATCGTACGTTAGTTGCGCCGTTTCTTAACCTTTGGCATGCTCCGCCGTAATTATTCGTCACTATTCCGTTCGCCTAGACTCAACACCGCACTAACGAAATGATCATTACCATACTTTCTCCGGTCGTTAGTGGTTAATTGTGCGATGGTTAATTGCTCGCTGGATGGCTGGATGTTAAAAGCACATGCAAATGAAACGCACGAGTTTCGCGTGGCAAGCGCGGCGAACGTAAAACTCGCGTGCGACGACGCAGACGAGGTTGGCAGGCTGCGGTCGAGTGCACAACTGATCGCCGCTGATCGATATCCCGGCGAGGAAAGTCGCCCGCGCAGGATGGGCGGCTCGCGCTGCGAGGGTGCGATTTTCGCGAACACTCACCAAGCTGCGTGCGCGATGCGAGAGGCCGTTAGGGGCGTGCGCCCCCGTCGGCGCGCCGTTCCGCCGTGCGCCCCCCGTCGTGGTGCCGCCGTCGTCGGCGCGCTCCGGCCGCGTACTGCCCGCCGCCGTCGTCGCCGCC
>JAODGE020026611.1:0-11636 GCA_027574965.2 Ecitophya simulans
CGCTGACCATTAAAACAAACCCCCCGGCGTTGATCCAATCGTTCCGCCCATGCGTGCCAGCGATAAAGCGTAACAAGTGCGGCGCGGCAATCAGTAGCTCGTCCTGTCTGCCTGTCATCGAAATTGCGGCCGGAGGACTGGCGAATGTGCGCGTCTCCAAAGGTATAGCCAATCGATCCCCGCGGCGTTCGCAGAAATCCTCGACGANAAATCGCGACGCGAATTTTCGGCCGAAATCGTTAAAACCCTTCGGCCGGGTGCCGAAAAACCGCGCGACTAGCGCGGCGCGAACAGTTTATGGATCATTGGAGCGAGTTGATGACAGGCGGGTTTTACGAGCCGGCATTATCATAAACGAATCTCAGCACTCGAATGCAAATGATCGCGCCCGTTAAGCACGACTCGACGCGTCGAGCAAATCCTTCGGCGGGGCGTAAATTACGCCAGGGAGCACAATCGTGCGGTGCGCGCGCCCATTCCGAGCGGATTAACAGGCGACGCGCGGAATTCGCGGGCGAAACAAAAAGCCTGTCCGAGACGCGCGCGAGACTTAAACTTTACGGCCAATTTGGCCGGATTCGCGCCGAACTAATGCATTAAGACGCATAAATTACGCGCGCGCCGTAATTACACACGAGATACACGAGTCGCAGACGGGGTGGCGAACATTAAAACGTCTTATCTAATTGTTTGAGTGTTTAGGCGTTATGCGCAGCGGCGCGGATGACGTTTGGCGCGCGCCAAAAAATCCCGCACCCTCGCGTTGTCGCGTCGAACATGTTCGCCTGCGGGGCTGAATAATGCGGCGACAGACAATCGCCGTTGTTTTATGTCTCGGCGTTGTTATGCGCGCCATTAAAATCACCTACGACAATCAATTCTAATTGCATTGCCCTATAAAGGGTACGCGCGGTGCGCGGAACCGCCCGAAACGCCCGCGCGCCGCAGGAGCGTCGGGCACGTGCAAGGACCTCTTGGCTCACCGGGACGTGGCACGTTCGCGTCCGCGATCATTACAACCCGGCAGCATAAACTGCGCCGCTCTTACGCGCGCGCATATAAACCAACGATGGGGGGCGGTGGAGTTAAGAGGACATTCGCCAGATTGTTATCGCATAATGTAAGATGGGACATTGCACAATGTAGCGGCGGATTTGTAACTTTGTTGGTGGCACAGTAAAAAGACGGCGGGCGTCGGGTATCGTGCTGACTGCTAGTTATCATCTATTGTCTATTATGTTCGGACCTCAGGTGTGCGTGGACCCAACCTCGTGAGGTCATCTTGAAATTTAAATGCTACAAATAACAATGATGCTCTCTGGAGCAGCAGTCGTTCGGGTTCGGCATAATGGGCGATAAATCAAAGCTTGCGCAATTACCGGACGCGCATGTGAAATATAATTCTCATCAGTATAACGAATACACGCGCAGTGGTGCCATCTATAACGTCATGGTTGAATTCCTTCCGAAACACATGCAGCGAGCAGCGCACAGTTGTTTCTATAGTGTGGTACTATTACCGATTTATATGCAGTCCGTGCAAAATGACGTCATAGTTGTGTGTTGATACTGAAACATCGACAATATAGTCACATCAAATACGAATTCACCAAGCAACAATAAACAGTTGAATACTCGTAGAGTAAGTTTTTCCTCTTGTTAAAATTTTATACAATATTGAATTTAAAAACGAATAAACAACAAACACTACAATAAAAGTGAGTTTCTAGAAAGAAGTAGTGTTGCCGATTTGCACGCAGTCCGCGCAAAATGACGTCACGCTCTGCCGTCGATACTGCCACGTCGGAGCGTCTTCTTCATCTTCTCGTGCGGTTTTTTATCATTTTAAATTTAGCCGACTAAATATAAAATATCGCGCGCGTGTCCTGCATAAAGATGACGTCGCGTTTATTGTTTCCACGAAGGCAATTAAAAAAAAGCGTGTAAACTAAAATTAGGGTGCCACGCTCGTGACATTTACGGCCCGTAATAAGCCGACGGCATCGCGGCAGTCGACGCATTGAACTTTGCACTCGCGCGTTGCAACATCGCCATTAGCGTTTCTCGGTTTCTTCATTCCGATCGTTTCCGAGAGACGCGAGTGCGCGTCGCCCGTATCGCATCGATACGCGGCCAAACTCTTCGCTTTACGACACTTTTAATGAACAATTCGACACGCACGCGAAGATATTAGGACACGCCGACGGACTTTACTGCCGGCTACCAAAATCTTCATAAAAATTTATGATCGGTAGCGATGGCTGCGAGCGAACCTCTTCATTTTCCTCTTCGTCGTCGCGTTCGTTTTTCCGCGTCTTTCTGCGAATTCCGCGCAGTCGCCCGTCTTATTGCGAACGGCGGCAAACGTCGCTCCGATGCGTCGACGCATCGGTGACTAATTAGGAGCGAACTATTCATTCATCTGTTGAATTAATCGACAACTGTTAGGAGTTACCCTTTGGCGCGATCAGCGGCTTCGGTTTCTGGTTATTATTCTTCCGCACAATGGAATACCACCCTTCCCTCGCACCCTTTCGCGCGTCGCGTTTTTATTGTCGCGGACGGCGGCCTAGGAGGGGCGGCTCACTAGTTGCTGTCTGGCGCGATTGCAACTTGCACCCGAAGCGCATCTGTTAACTTTATCTTCGAACGCAAATATAAGTCGATTAGAGCGGACGCATCCGAGTGCGAAGTTCGTCCGACGCTGATACGAATTATTCGAATCGAACGAGCACCTGAACGTGATCCATCATGCGTTAAGTGCAATCACAACAAATCGAACAGATTTTATCTTCTGGCGTCGAGGATTTAATTTAGCGCTTGCGCGGGGAGCGACGCTGAGTAATAAGTGGACGAGGATAGGTTAGCTAGTCATGATGGCGATACGCCATCTTGGATGAATGCGACCGGGGCGATCCATCATGACGAAACGAAACACTTGACTGTGCTTCTGGCGTTCGCGCAAATCTTGACAAATCGTTCTCGCTATGAGTAGCGAAAACACACGAACAACGGTGCCTTCTATTTCGAAAGATTTCAAGTCTAGTTTAGCGTCCCCCACGCCGAATGCAGCCCGTTTCACACGTTAGCCATGATACGTGGTTATCGTCGATCCGACGGTACCTGCCACAGTTTATCTCATCGGATCTGATCAATATTCTAATGTATTCCGCGCGCACTGTCGTCCATATGGTCGCGCGGCGGCCGCCCGCGAATTCCCACGTTGATGGGTCCCACTTTTCGGGGGACGCGCTAATGACCAACGCGAGTGTGCGTGACCACTATCCGCAAACTAACCGCACCGGACACGCACGGAACGACCATCGCCGGATAACCTCTGATAACCTTCGCAGCGTCGTTACCAGCACTTTCAGTTGGCGAATTTGCCTATTCACTGATTGACCGCTCTCGATCAGTGGTCGCTGCGCAATGATTGATATCGTTCCGGTTACAGAAACGAGTTACGCGCAACGTTGAACTGAGCCGCTTGAAGATGATCTATAGATTGCCGCAGCTTCCACACTTGGTCCGCCGTTTGCTGCCACACTGTATGGCGATCCAATTAGTCGCCCATAGGAGAATCAACGCAGCGTGAAATATGCGGCGATTGTGTTTTCTCACTTATTAGCATAAAGTCCAGGTGAGTCCGGTCGGTTCGGAAGTGACCAATTAGCGATGCGGTGAATCATCGCAGTTACGCATTGTTCCGGCCGGCTAACAAGCGTATTGCACGTCTTGGTAGAAGAAGAAGAACTGTTACGTAATGTACTGTTACGAAACGTGCGTGCAGCGAACAGAAACACGTTTTCTTCTGAAAAGTTGTCATGGGATCACCCTTGCAACCATTAGGACCGCACGACTTTGATCAATAGGAAAATTGGGGCATCACTCTGGCGACGTCCACTCGATATTTAATTAAAACGTTGTTTCGCTTATTGCGGCCGACGACGCGGAACGCGCAGCGTCAAACAATGCGCTCGAAGCATGTGTATCCACCCTTTCCGCGCGTGCGCGTGCGTTTTTCGGCGATTCCACCATAACTTGATTATTTAATTTAATTGACCTCTTCTTTGCAAACAGAGGGACAATTACCGGACCGGCTTTTATTCAAATTATACCCGTGCGTCGCGGTAATTTGGGGCGTTCGACGACAGACGTCGCCTAATTGAAATGTGCTCGCGTAAAACAATAAACGAAATTAAAAAAGTGCGTGTTCTCATTGAAACGTTCAATTAAAATCGTACGTTCTGCGTGCGGCGGTAGTTCACAAGTAAGGTTATGTCGCTTGCTCGCTGCTAATCAGAAAGCGAACGATTACGGCCGTCGGGCGAGCTAAGATTTACCCTCGCAAGGATGAGAACGACCCGATGTCCAATGAGAGCGTAATCGGCGTAATCGTTTCATCGCTTTCGTCATTTCACGCTTTTAACGTTTCGCCGTTTTACGTTTCGGGCCCACGTTTAGGGGATGAGTCACGAGCACGCGTGGGCTGCTTCCCGGTTGTGTTTTAATTGCGACATCAAAATTTGATTACGGCGAGTTTCTTTACGCCGCCCGGTCATTCCGATTCGACCTCCGCCGGCCGAGGAGCGAGGTTAGGAAGACAAATAGGTGGCGCGCGGCGCGATGGTCGTTTATATCGCTATTTGAACCGTTTCAAATTACGGCCGACGAAATGATGGCCCATCATTTTGCGCGCGTGCGACCTAAAACGATCTTTATCTTTCGTCGACGCCATTTTGGACAATGGCGGCGCAACAACGCGACACAGTCGCGAATGAATAATGTATGCTCGCTTTAGTGTGCGCCGCCGGAGTAAAAAGTGCGCGTCATTCGCGCGGGGTGTTAATGTCGAAGGCCGTAAATTCCCTCGCTGCCGGTGAGCCGATCGTCGCCGTAATATTTATTGTAACCGACATTAAACATTTAATAGACGCGTCTTCGGCAACCCCGACGCATCCGCCAATCTCGCGGAATTAATAACCTTTTTTACGATAGCAACAATTTTCGGTCATTTACATATTTGCATGTCATGCGGGAACTGTTACAAACGCAATCTTTACGTTTTATCGCTTCGGTACTAAACCCGGCGGCTCCCATTTGGAAATTGTACGGTCGCATTATACAGATTAGGTTATGTTTGTAAATTCGCAGAGGCATCGTTTATAGTCTGTCAGCTTTTCGGGCTAGATTAACGACTTTCCCGAAGCGCGAGCGACGTTTGTATCAGTTTGTGTTTTTTTTTTTTCGTTCGAACTGGAACGAAAACAAACGACCGCAGTTCGGTTAGTCTGTGTTTGATTTCGTCCCCGAGGGAATGTTCCTACCGTGAAATCGAGAGTTTGGGCACCATCCCTTTTCGGCGGCGGCGAGCCGCAAGAAACGCGAAAAATTCAAATCGCGTCGCATCGCGGCGAAACGACAACAAACACGCACGAGGGCGGTGCGATAAAACGCCCACTTTGAATGCGAAATAAAAACAATATCGCTATGAAGAATACCGAACGCATTCGGTCCCCGCTCGTGGCTGGCAGCATGAATGCGAAATGCGAATTCGAATCTGTCGCTGCGGGAGTACGAGTGATTGACAAGGGTTGCAAAACGCGTTGCATGGAAATTACGCGCATCGCACCGAATGTCACGCGCAGCACATGGCGCTCGCCGCCTAATCTGCATCCGCGATCGTCGGCCGGATTGCAGCACATCGATTTCAATCTGCCAACAGACCGCCGCTGCCGCCCGTCGATATTAGGCATTCATCGTGAACGCGCCGCGACCTGCGCAAATTCGCGCTCGACGCGCACCTCGCTTAGCGCGCCGCCCGGTCCCGGGGGGCGGCGGCGAAACACGAGTAAACATTGCGCGCTTCGACCGAACGCATCAACTTCTCCGACTCGTCCTCGCGATAATACAGTGCTATCGAATTAATAACCGCCTCGAGGCCGTCGGATTAATTAACGGCCTTCGGACGTGTAGCCAGCGCCCGGATTTACGTTCCGCGCGATAGGTACGGAGCGCCACCCTTCTTGGTCTTGACGCGTCGCTCGGCCGCGCGGCTTGCAGTTAATGCAAATTTACGAGCGCCGGAGTTACGTCCTTCCGCGTCCCAGTTCACGTCGCGTCCAGTTTTAAATCCCGGCCATCAGCGCCGTTCATAATTTAGCCCGTCCGTCGGTTAATCCCGACGCCCCCGCTTTAATTACGCCCGTCCGCCGGGAATCTCGCATTGTTGCAACGATTGTTCCACGTTGCGAGCGTGCAGATGGCGTTGCTGCGCGCTCCGACGTCTTGACTTTTCGTGCGTCGTTTTCCTCTTTTTGCTGTTTTTTATTCGGAGTTCACTGAACGACGCGAAGCGCTCCTCGTCCGAGGCGGGAGCAATAATGCCTTCGGTTTTTAATGACGCCGACGTAAACCACCCCCGAGTCGCCGCCCGCGCCACTCCATGTCAATATAACGCGGCCCGAAACGCTTACGTCGACCGCGAGTGCATTTATGGCATTCCGTAGACTTGCAGTTTATGATCATGAAAACGCCGAAGCGCGCAAACAAAACGAACGCGGAACGCGCTCGTTCGATTTAAGCGCCGAGGAATAAATATAAAACCATCGCCTACGGGGGTGGAGGGGGTGGCGCAACCGACTAACGCGACCGAAAATCGCCGGGCGGGAAAATACCGCGCAAACACTCGCAACGCGCGAAGAAGCACGACGATGAGACGACTTAAGCTTTGGGGCATTCGTCTGTGTGCGCACCTTTTATGTCCGAAAGTAAACGCGCCCCCCACATACGCAAGCACAAGGGTAGAAAACGGAAAGTGGAAGAAATCGTTCTGAAATTTTTGGCGGCGCCGATGCGCACATAAATATTTTTATGCCCCTTTTGGGAAAATTGCGTTTCGGATCTAATTGCGACCGATTTTTCTGCGCCTGCTTCCTGATACCGCTGGCCGCTTTTTTACGGCCGCCGAATAAACAACAAATCATAAAATGCGTTTTGCATTCGCCTTAAATCTTCTTGAAGTTCGTAGGAAATCTGCGCGCGGCATAAAAGTTTTACGCGCGCGCAATAAATAAATCAAACGTGCGACTTCGCTTTGTTTGAAACGCGCGTACGTAGCGACTCTATTTTGTGTCGTTTTCCCCAAATGAAGGCGACTCAAGGCTACTCGCTCACAGATGGCGCAACACGCCGCGACGTCGAATCGAAGACGCAGCGCCGATTATGTCACCGCATAAATATTCGAGCAGGAGCAGCGCGGCAGCTCGACGCGTCGTAAAAGGGACATAATGAAATCATATTTGGGATTTTCCTCGTTTGCGGTCCTGCTGGCGGTAGTCGCGCCAGTCGTAAAACTCGGTTAACGCCGACATGTGGACTCGCGGACATGCGCGCGCTCCGGAAATAAATCAAATGTTTCAATTCGTCGCGCGAAGACGTCATTTCCCATTCACGCGGCTTGCGCATAACGCGTCGAATTTGATCCGGAGTCGATAAATTTCTTTTTTATGTCAGATAGTGTCGTTAAGCGCGCGACGCGAGGCGCGCCAACAAAGGACGACGAAAAAGTTCGGCGATCGCATGATTCACACTCGTTTTACGAGCTAATTAAGACGTCCGAGTATGTAAATCAATCACTAAAAAAGCGCTGTTACAAGTTATGCACTTTGTGCGGCTTTTAGTGCGAGCCGTTCGGACGCATCTCGACGAAAATCACGAGGTCCACGTCTAACGTCTAAGGTTCGCTCAGTTTCGCGTCGGTAATCTTGTTGCCGGTGCGGCAGTTAAACAGCAATAACGCGAGCTGCACCTATCAAACGCCCGCTCGTGATCCCGAGTCAATTATGACCGAGAGATATTAATAATTTTACGGCATCGTCTCGCGAAGATAATGCGCCACAACCAAGTTTCGTCGATGATAAGACGTCGTCTTTCTGTCCGGCCGAACTTTACGCCGAACAACGACAATGCCCTTCGATATTCCCGTTCTCGTTCCGAACGTCTCACTTGGCGAAGTGAGAAATTTCGTCGGCCGCAATGAGTCATAAGAGGTTGCGTCTTCGCGCAAAAAACAAATAAAAATCTCAAAAAAAACCACTCGTAATGAAATAATATCGCGACACTTAGAAAAAGGCGCTTTATGAGCGCCTTTATTGTGGTTAGATTTATTCGCTCGTTCGGGGCGTCCGTCGGAAAATTTTTATTGAGCCATCAAACCGAAAATACGTTGCATTTAGATTTTATAAATTTATTTGCCGCGGCGACGCGAAATGATAGCGCGACAAGAGAAAGTAAAAAAACGACGAGCGAATTGAAAATATTGCGGAATGAGCGATAGCGCGACCGAGACGAAACAAAACAACGCGCGCCATAAAACTTCCGCCCTTTTAATATCTCCGCCGCGACCGTAATAAATGTGTAACAACGTACAGACAAAAAGACTCCGGCGTTGCGTTGGAAATGTTAAAAGGATTTGCGCTAGCGAGCGCAGCAATGCGAGCTGCACAAACAAAAGCCGTCGCTTTTATATTTTCTTATTAAAATGACAACATTCGCGAGAGGCAATAAACGTTTTGGTAATTAAGAAGTTTCTTTGTTCGCTCGGGGTCGCGCGACACGCAGTTCTGGATCGGACGGGATAGGAAACTGGGAGACGAGTAGGATAGGATTCGATTAATTTGTCCGAAGCTATTAACGTCTGCAATAATGGTTTATTGTGTCACGCACGCCCCAAGAAGGAGGTGGATAAAGGGACGAAAATAACGCGACGTCATTTAACAGCCACGAACGGCGAGATTAAGTAGATTCGATTCGGGAAATAATCTTTTATAGGTGAAATATTTCTCTGTTCCGTTATGCCGGCCGATTGATGATTTACACGCAGTCGGCGCGGCGTCCACGCGCCTGGTTGATCAATACGCAGTCGGCGCGAAACGTACGACGTCGCGTTCGACACGATATTTATACAAGTCCTCCGGGTTCAACTGTCAGGATATTTAGTTACACGTGCCACGCGCTCGCGACGGCGTGCGCGGTAAATTCCGCTGACAGATTCTTAAGATTCCGGCGCGACAATATGGCCTCCAGACGCAGCGAAGGCGAACGTCGGTAGATCACCAATTTACCTCACAGATGGTGGCGGTCGGCATGCCTCGCGCGTAACGCCACCAATAAATCCCCAACATCCCTCCGACCTCAAACTCGCGACAGTTAACGTGCCTGTTCTTTTTTTTCGCCTTATTTATTAACCCAAATAAACGAGCGCGAGCACTAATCGCCGCACGCGACAAAACACGAACGACGCACCGACATAACTCTCGAGGTAATACGCACAAACGAGTGCGTACGTCAATGTAAGCGCTTTTAATTAGTTTTTTTTCCTTCTTTTTTTCTTCCTAATCTCTCGACGTCGTTTCAACGCGCGTTTATATTTCTCGTAACTGTCTCGCGCAATGCGCGGCCGCGCTTTTTTTAATTCGCGCCCCCGACAAAAACACGCGACGTTTATCCTTCGATTCCCCAGACGTCGCCGATTATTTTATCGCCGCGCACGGGGGAGCGACGAGGATTTTCTAATACGCGCCGCGCGACACGCCATCGGATGTAATTTATACGGACGGAAGGCGAAATTGTGCGCCTAATTTGTCGTAATGGAAGGCGGCCGGACGGTTCCCGGAATGCGAAAAACAAAACACTCATTATAGGCGCTCGTCACGCATCCGCCGACGACGCGAAGAAATCGATCGTCGGATAGAGCTCCAGATTGTGATCGCTTGATTTTCGCGTAATAACAGCCGGCAGTGCCATTTGTCATCGATAATTATGCGCCGAGGTACGCGGTCCGAAATCGACCATTTCAGGGCGGCGCGGATAAGGGTAAACATTGGCCGGGACTGAAATTGTCCGCGCCGCGACGCGGTAATGCAGCGCCGACCGGAAATTAATGCGACGACATCGAAATCAAGGTCCCGGCGTCTGTTTTCAGTTCGAAACTTCGAAAATTAGTACGAGGTTGACGCGACTAATTATCGATATGCTAGTACTTCGCAATCCGGGTCGAAGGACATATTTGCACTCCTCTCGAAATATGATTTCGCTCGAATTGGTCCGCGGGCGTGCGCGTAGGTTATGTGTCGTAATAAAACGGCGAGAGCATAATGCCGCCACCCCCGAACAACGTCGGTGGGGACGGTTGATGTGCGACCGCCGCCGCGGTTCGAGAAATGATTGATTTTCTTGTTTTCGTTCGTCGGCGTCGTCGTCGTTTTTTTTCGGCGAAACAATACGTCGTCACGGAATACGTGGCCGGCTGACGGTTTTATTCGTCGCGGGACGCAATCATCAATAATGCACGGCGACGGGGTAGTTAAAAGCGCTGCGTGATCTATAAATATTCGAGCGGGCGAACGACGCGATAAACTCGCGATATTGTTGCTCGCGTGCGCGCGTTTTGCTCGCATTTGTTTACGAAAATGCAAGAACTCGCCGGGAACATGTGTCGATTCACAAGGATGCCCGGACTCGAGGTGGCAGAACCTTCTAGACGCTTTTAATTTATGCACGCTCGGCGACCGGTAAAAATAGGTTAGGAATTATTTATTTGTCCACGTGTCGTTGCCGACCGGGTATTCGCCCGCCGGCGCCGCCGATTGATCCAGCGGGTAGCGCCTACAGCCCTAGTCCTGTGATCTGGCGGACGGGCTGAGCTGAGCACAAAGACCTTATTTTACTGTCGAACGCACCCTCGAACTATGAAAACGCACGTTCGCGACTCGCCCGGCAGCTAATTAACGGCGCGCGGACGAGAGCGCATTTTTCTCTTAGGCAGGCGGCGCGCTTTTAAATCCCAGAATGCGGAATGCCGGAGCCGACAAGTCATTATGCGCTTTATCTTCCTTTATCTCGCGCGCCACGAAGGCGGCAGCACCCACGCACGACTTTTGTTCAGTCGTTTTTAATCCCGACCGGGGCGAACATTTTCAAAGCGCGCTGCATTGCGCGCATAATTAGCCGACTAATTGACGCGCGCAGCGAATTAAACTTTATTTATCAGAAAAATTAATTTTCCAAAACATTTGAATAATGCCGCGCTAAAATTCTACGTCGCAATTAGACAAGACAATCGAAACGCGGTATGGGGGGAGGGAATGAATATTTGAATATTCCGTCCCGAGCTGGTGCAAGGTTCGTCTTGGACTTCGTCTAGTTTGCATCTAGATAAACGCAAGTTAATGCCCGGCGCAACTAATAAAAACACTCTACGTGCACATAATAAGCGTATAAAATTGTTGCGAGTGTTTCGTTACGTTTTGTGCAATAATCGTAATAAAAGTGCAATCGTCGTAATGCTCGTAATGTCCATTATTCCGGCCGTGCGCCGCTCGTCGACGAGCGAACGAAATTGCCGAGTAGATTGTCGAGGGAAATTTATTTCCTTCCAGGATAATGCTAGATTAAAATACGACGCAATCTATTCTAAACATTTACAACTTTAACAACTATCGAGGAAATTTGATTTACACATTTGCGCAATTTTGCAGTCGGCTAAATTTAAACCGACATTAAGCTGGCTCCAAAACCGTAGCTCCAAAAACATCGCTGCTGTCCCATAAGAAATGGGTGGGGGTTTAAAAAAT
>JAODGE020026627.1:0-14782 GCA_027574965.2 Ecitophya simulans
AAATGGCTACTACTACTTTATGATATGAATCGTCGTCACCTCGCATGCAAAGCACCGACAACACTATTATGCCACCCACCTATCAACAAGGCTTGTTTTGTGAAATTAGCTATATATTATTTCTTTACCTTTTAACGCCGTCGTCGTTAATGTTGCTAAAAAAATCATTTAGTCTACGTTTCGTTAATAACTGTTAGACAAAAAAACAAGTTTTGATTACTTTATTTCTCTGATATTTAAATAAAATGGTACACTAATCAAATATCCACCATAAAATGCATTTGTTGTAAATATCTTTTATGTGTTGCTGTATATTTACACGTAATTCTGGCTCCTTAACAAAAATAAATTCTAGAATGTCCTTATATAGACTACAGATATCGATAACAATAATAAATAATACGGTATAATATTCCATAGCTTCGAGATAGTATTGATGACATAACATATGTCAATGCAATTTTAAACTCAAAGAGATACAGGTGTAAGTTCTTCCTATTGATGCTAATATATTCTCGCTAGATTGACAACAACTATGAAAGTGTGGATTATGCATGTGCCTATATTTCGCGTTTGCATTTGCAAGTCAATATGCAATTAGTTAATCTAATACGAGTACAATTACAATGTAGATCGAATGTATATATAATGTATAATAATTGCTCATTTTGTATGCCAGTTGTACCAAGTGTGTGCAAAACGATTACAATCAATACATTTGCATCACACCACAACGTTATAAAGTTACTTTAATGATTCACGTACTTAAAATTATTATCGTTTCGTCGTCAATCTGCCGATTCCAACAACGTCGTCCGATTAAAAGGTACATCTCCTTAAGTTATGAATTGGTTTCGTTATTTGTTCCCGCCGTGTATTGCTGTTAGAAGAGAAGTCGGTTACACTTTATTCATAGTTTAAAAGTTTATAATGTAGAATCGTATCATGTGCGAGAATGGCCACATGCAAACGTGAATGAAATAATGAAAACAATATCACAGTTGAAATATGAAATTATGCCCGTGCCATAATCGATTCAATTCTTCGCATAGTACTTTAACAATTTGAGTGCATATGAGTTAGAGATTTGCAATACGCAACAATTGCCACTAGTGATTAAAAACGCACTAGAAAATATGCTCGTTGCACGTAGTTCACACGCAAGTGCGCTAAAACCGCACTCAATTACAATAACAAAATAGAGACTTATCCAAACATGACAGTATAACATCGTTAAATAACAACATTTAAAGTGCATCAACTCAATATCGATGTAATCATCTTCAAATTCACAAATCTATTAACAACACATTGTCTTAACGTCTTAAATCGCCAATAATGTTTTCGTACGCTTGTAATTGTTATCTTTGTTAGGTAATGCCTTTTTTAGAGGAACAGCTAAAATTTTTCTCCGAGCAGTAGAAAATCAGTCTCATATACAAAGCCTTTTTAAAATGTTTCTCATAATCTTAAAATGTTTATGTATTTACAGCGTTTTATAATAATATTCAAATATTTCAGTATTTTGGACGATGACGTACAAAATGCTTAATAAGTGCACTAGTCGTTAGCCATTTTGAATCTAGTTATGTGATGCTTTATTTACAAAACGAAAACAATGTTTACGCAGGTAAGTTATTTTGGAAGTATTGTAAATTAAATGTAAATTAATGGCAATGTTCAGTTTTAAACCGAACACAAGAAAGCACCGAGTGCTCGAAAGGTAAAATCAGGTCTACATTTAGTTGCGAAGAAAACTATTCTTTGACTAGTGCATTTTTAGGCCGTTTCAATTTTTATGATTACGACGCAATTCAATAACTTAAAGTAAATGTTATTGTAATGTGCATTTTGACGTATAGAGTTATTTAACAGCCATAATCGTATAAACATATTTTTGAGCATTAGAACATGTTGTAGAATTTAAAATCAACGCGAGTTATGAAGATAAAGATATGAAGTTTGAAGAATGACGAACGTGCACACTCGTTCTCATCATAAGACATATGCTTTGCGTTTAAGTTTAGTATAGTTTCTGTACGTAGAAGTATAGTATTGCTAGTTTTAAGGTTTTGCTCACAACTCCCATTACGTTTACGATGATTATCTCGATTCTGGTCTAATCCTAAGCAATTACTTTAAAATGCATCGCGGCTTATTCTAATTATGTACAAATTGTGACTGATTGCTACATTTCGATGTGTTCAGAACTCTCTGAATGACTTAGCGTGTTCGGCTAAAGTCGGTCCGCTGTTTGATTATGCCGCGTTGATTCTAATCCGAGTGTCCGCCGCTGCCAGTGATGACAACCCGCTTCCAGGCCGTTTCGTCTTCGGGCATCAATAGCATCTCTCCGCGTTTGAAGCGACCGCGACGGTTTTTGCTCGCCAGGAGCATGGGCGTGGTATTGCTTGCCATTTTACCCACGCTCTGGCTCTTGCACATCTCCGGCTTGCGTCCGTGGAGCGGCTGCAGGAGTGGAGAAGTCGCGCGAGGCGAATCTTCGCCGTCGCCGCTGTCCAAGCTCTCCGATGGACTTATTGTGCGTTCGCGACGTTTCAGACTCAGTTCAAGTCTTCGCAAAAATCTGAAACCCGAGTGAGGTCGTTAAGGCTAGCGAACATGCGTTATCGTTGAAAGGGTTTTACCTAATTTGATGGCTGATCGCTCTCAGTCGACTTATCTTACTGGTTTTCTGTGGCACCGGCGCGTCGTGCTTGAGCAGCATGCTGCTGTTTGCTTCCTACAAATCCACAACTGCATTAGCATAATTAACACACAGACTTAGTGTGTAAACTGTTAAATATGTTACAGGTCAGTTAGATTGGCATAAGTTAGTTAAAATGCGGATGCACAACCACGCTGGTTGATTGTTATGTTGATGTTGGAGATATGTTGCTAGTAAATACATTGACTATAGACCATAATAATTATCAATCTGCAATAATCTAGGCATGATCTGCGTGATTAACATTTACTACACCCTAGTATGATACAAGGCGACTGCAGGCAACGGTACAACATGTGTCTAGTGTTGGTGTTGAAGGTTTGAGCAGTTTCATGACAATCTGCATGATGCAATGTGTTAAAAATGATAATGTATATCCGCCCTTTCAACGTAGAAGCAGGCATATTCCTTATCAATTAACGCCAACTACAACTTAGTAGTTATAAAATGGCGTACATTGCAGATTGATAAAGGAAAATTGATTTTGTTTGATTACGATATAATTTGGTTTGATTGGCGATGCGTTGTAGATGTGTTCGTCAGTCTAACAATAAGTTAAGCGAGTTGAAATACAAAAATTGTATAAGAGGAAAATAGAAGAAAAAGGAGAACGCAATAAAAGAATACTTGTCGTCTTCCCGCGGCCATCCGCCAAGTTCATCAGCAATTCCACGAAAATTTTGCGTCTCGTCAAGATTCCGCTCACGCTCACGCTCACGAAATTTGCGTGCTTCTGTCACTTGCGTCACGCATCAATAGATTTACAACTTCGGTCTACAAAAAATACAGACATGCAAAGTTTCTCTCGAGATCGTCACAAGAGCCTTCAGGTCGAATATATGTAAATCACCATACATCAACACAGAAATGCACAGTTCGAAAGTTGATTGCAACCATGTAAGAGTAGTAGACGTTAAGTAGGAAATGCGGTACGTACATCGGCGGTTTCTTCGGCCGAAGCTTCAGAGGCGCGGCGTATCGAATCTGGCCATTCTAGATTAGCTGCCCAGCACCGGATCGTGTCCGGGCTGGGACTCGACGATGATTTGGTGATGTCTCGAGCGGAAGCGACGCTGTCAGAGCTGGAGGAGGAGCTAACCACAGTGTTGCGGCTCATGCGTCGCTTGGGGCTTGGTTTTCGTGGGGTCTTATAAGGCAACTCTAGATGATAGCAAGTGGGCGATTTTGTGGGACTGGGTGTTTTCTGACGGACAAGTTTCTTATCCCGTTTGCGCCCGGTTTTCCGGTGTGACTGAATACCTGTCGTGTTGACTTTGTCGGAACTAGGAAAATCGTACAAGCCGTCCGAGTCCGTGAACGGCAGAAAGTCTTTGTTCCTTCCGTAGAACTGTGACGAAAATCTGCCGACTCCAGATCGATCGCTCAATGGACTCTCACTGCGACTGCTAACTGGACTGAGCAGTTGTTTATCCATATTCGTTGCGTCTGCATGCACTACTATTGATGGCGGTTGCAGGAAGTCCATTGACGTTTCGCCAGTAATAAACACTTCTAGTTCCTTGGCGCTCTTAAGTTCGCCATCTTCAATCTTCTCGTCCAGATGATCCGTGCCGATTCCTTCGTCATTGCTCTCTACCAGAATGTCGTCGGACAGTGTTTCGGAATCGGAACGTCCGCGTTGTTCCGGCTGGTTATTGTTTGCGTTCGTATTGTTAGGGGATTTCAAAAGTGGCGAAGGGCGACGAGGATGGCCAGGCCCCGCCGGACCTGGGTCTTCCATCTCGGACGGGCAGAGCGGATTACTCGAGCCGCATCTCGATGGACCTGGGCTCGTCATGGAGGAGTAACCGGAAGAACTTAAATTCGACTCAGATGCGGTATGCTCTCCTCTAGAGACCATCGAAAACGGGCTTAAATAACTCATTCCGCTAGAAGACGCAGCGTTTTTAATATTCGGAGATATCGATTCGACGTCCGACTCGGCTTCACTCATGTTGCACGTAATTGTAATCATGGGAGGCACGAAAGGAAGATCAAGAGACGTTGGTTTATCAAAGTCTTTTAAAGGTTTGCGCATAGTCGTTGTATTGCTTGGTTTGCCTAGTGCGGGAAATTGAAATGAATCCGTGGTGCATCTCGGCGGCGGCGAGCCGGGCAAAATGAATCGCGGCACGTTTTGATGCGTAGGCGAGGGCGTTTCGATGGTTAGCGTTGGAATGATTAATGCTTTCGGTGGAGTGTCCTCGGGCGACGACATTGCCGTCACGCTGATGCTTGGAATTAATAGATGTGTCTGGCCCAGAGGTGGTGGACGATTCTGTAACAATTAATATATAAGTACAGGCACCGGTGACAAGCAATTTAATATTACTTTGAATTTTGGTCTGTTGCTGCCGGAAGCAACTCCTTGATGCATAACAGCTGCTTCCTCGAAAATCAATCCGTCCTCCGCTTGCGGATCTATCGGAATATCCGCAATGTCGTTGTCTTCGTCGCTCTGGATAGACTCCTCTTGGACGCGACCGCTCCGCCTCATCATGGGCGTGACTGCGGGGGACGGCATCGGTGACGGCAACGGCGTCGGCAGTTCCCGAATTGGCGAAAGGCACTTGCTGATTGTGCTGGGTAATTCTAACAGAATGGTTGGCGGATGCAAGAAATTGCCGCCGCTGGATGATGATTTGTGCGCGCTAAGTGCATCCACAACGTTCAGTTCGATTGTAGTCGGAGCTTGATGCGAGGAGGCGGGACTGTCGGGCGTGGCTAACGATATGCTCATTGGCGTGTACACCGACGAGGTGGATGAGTCGTCATCGCCGGCGACATCATCTTGCGGCGACGATGCCGTCGGTGTCGTAGATGGCGACACTCTTAGCGACAGCGGCAAATTGACGCCTGCCGAACTGGACGAAAAGTTCCGAAACATGGCCAAAATCGAGTCAGCGCTCGACGGTTTTTGCCGTTGCTGCAGGCGATGTTTGTTCGCCTGCGTCGCCGTGGCTAGATCTGAAATGCTAGAACTTAGAGCGGACGGCAGTGCTAGGTCGCTACTGGTGAAGGAGTCGCTGCCTTGATTGCTGGAGGTGCTGTTCGGTGAGCGCACGTTGGCGCACGGCGACGGTGGCGTGCTGTTCGGACGTGCTATCGCGCAACTTAATCTACTCGATTGCATAATACCTAGTTCCATGTCGGAGCTACCACCGCTACTCATCTCGGCCGATACCTTGCTGAGCAACCTTGCAAACGTCACCTTCTTCTCCAGCTTCGGATCGGTGAGCGTCATTTGCGCTGTACAAGCAGGACTCGCAGGCGTCCCGAATTTGGTTTCTTTCATAACAAGCGCTTGCTGCTCGTCGTCACTGCTCACGGCCGCGTTCGGATGCAACCGGTTTCTATTAGCAATCCTAGCGTTGGCCTCGCCAAGGCCACATGCTGGACCGCCGCGCTCAGTCATTTGCATCAGTTCTCCGAGCGTCACTTTGCTGGCGTGCTGTTTGCAACCCGGCGAAATTAATTGTTGGAGTATCTGCTTCTTTTCTGCAGCGTTCTTTTTGGTTGGAGTGGAATTGTTTCGCTTTTTCTTTGGCGAGGGTGTACCTGATCAGAGAAAACAGAGACAAAGTGTTAATTGGTGCGTGTGTCGTCTGCAAGTCTGAAGAACCCTGAACAAAGCTGGTATCGTTTCGCAGCGCTTCGCATCGTATCGCAGTTCGGTTTGTGATTAAACGCGTTCAAGAAGTTACAACACAACAGCGACACGACATCAATCGGAGTACAGACAGAGAAAGATTGTTCGGTATCATTAGGTGTGCTTGTTCATGTATACTTGTGGGTATAGTGCAAGTGTGTGTGGTATTTGCTGTTGTTACTTTCGTAAGTGCACCCTACCAGCCACACGCTAACAATATATGAATTTGGAAGGATCAAAAGCAATGGAAACATCAACAGCACTGATCAAACCTGCCAATGAACCAGTGACAGGGTTGATCGCGAAAAAAAATCTACCGGAATAAGGAAATGTTGCAAATTGCTCTAACAACACTTAGAAAATGTGCAAATAGCAGGGCCTCGGATTCACAAAAGACAGATAAAGAGAGAGAGAAAGAGACAGAAGACTCAGATAGAGCGAAGAAGGCTTTCAGAGACACCACGAACGGACGAACGGCACAAACGGCCTTACGTCTTATAGGAGGTTTGAGCAAATCGTCCAAACTAAAGGTTCGGGCGGTGGCTGGCGAATAGCCGCTGGCGTGTGGACTGGTCAGGCTTAGGATGGATGGCTTGCGGATACCCAGGCGGCCGAACAGCGAGCGGGGAGCTCCCGGACCTGGACTCGGCGTTACGGTAACCGCAGCGGCGCCAGAAGCAGCTAACTGCTCACGTACTGAAGCTGTGCGAAGACTCGAAACTGCAAAAAGGACAAAGAGAAAGCGAAATGCAAAAATTATATTATCGAAACAACCTTCTGCGAGTCGCGCGCCACTCGATAGTTACCTCCTCCACGATTCCGATCTTCCTCCTCGGCGAGGAGCTTTTCGATCTTTTCCGGAAAATGTCGCTTCGCACACCACACCAACCCGATGACGCCCATCACCACGAACACGGTCATCAGACCGAGCCAAAAGGGTTCGCGCAGCATGCGCTCGCTAAGTGGTTTGTACGGGATGTGCAGCATCCGCCTCTCGCATCGCGTGCCTTCCCACCAAGCATGGCATCTGCACAGGAAGTTCTCGCCTCTCTCCAGACATATACCGCGACTCTCGCACGGATTGCCCTCGCAGGGCTTTTTCTTTTGCTCGCACGTTGGACCCACGTATCCGTTTTTGCAGTGACACTTGAAGCTCGTTTCGGTTAGTTCGCATTTACCAAATACGCATGGTTCCAAATCACAGTGTGTTAACGCACAGAAAATTCCTGCGCAAAGCAAGCAATCTACATTATCGAAGGCTTGCAATGTGAAATAGTTAAGAAATTACCTGTATAATGTTTAAGGCACTGACATAGCTTTTGAGTTCCGTTGTGAACGCATTTCCCATCGTGGAGACAGGGGTTTGGTCGGCAGCTTTCGACATATTCAGAATTGTGCTTCAAAATTTTTGCCATGTGCGTAGTGTCCGGATGAACACGTAGCGTGCCGTTCAAAGGCATGCCGAGCATGCCATGCTTCTGACGCAAATGCAGCGTGTTCAGGAAAGAAGTGATCGCAATTGGGGCCTTCGGTACAATGGAATCTTCCTCATCATCCTGATCTTCGTCATAACACAAATGCCAGGACGTGCCATTTACGTCGGCGTAATTGTCGTGCACCTCAATCATGCCTCTGTCGTTGCAATCGTTTTCGCTCAACTTCAAGTGAAACAGCTCGAGGGATATTTGATAACCGAAAGGCGCAATGAAATCGTCGGTCACAAGAGCGTTATGCGGCGCATCGTCTGGATAATTCAGATTCAGCAAGATGCCCGCAGAAATGTTGCTTAGTTGAATGACTTTCTCTTCTTCGACGACGGCTAACGTCCTGTAAGTTGCGCGAAAACCCCTTCCAGTTGGATGATTTTTGGTCACTAGCCGAAGTTTGAGCGTCTCCCGATTCGACAGGAAGCTACCATCAGTCACGAGTTCGTCGTTCTGGAACGGCCGGAACGTGGAAGCGTGTTCGCCCAAATTCAAATGCAAACGGGTCTCGACGTCGTAGTCAGGTGAATCGATATCGAAGTCTTCGATATTGAGCCATACGCGACGACCCGGAGGCGCCGTGATGACATACGTGCAATTCAAACGCGCTAACAAAAAATTCGGGTAGTTCGGTGACTCGAGCACGCCCTCTTTGGCTGTCAGCGTTCGCACGGGACAGCTGGAAATGTCTACCGCGTACCAGCTGAGCGCGAAACCGCCATACGTGAGCGAATAATCGGAGCGAAACCGCAATTGAACTTCGTTGCCGTCGGACACGAAGTTAAAACGCTGCATGTCCGTTTCGTGGTTTCCGCACCACTTGGCGGCCGCGATGTTTTGACCGTTTGTATGTTTGCCATTCCTGTTTAAACTCTTCAGCTCGACGTAATCGTAAAGGCACTCGATTTGCGACTCGAGGTCTAATTTCTCGAACTGAATCACGATCCTCGTACGCTCGGGGCCTACGATCTTCACGGTGAAGTCCAGGTTGTTGTGGTAGTTGCCAGGATAGTTGGGCGTGACCAGCTTTCCCTCGGAGCCGTTCACGGTTTTGTTGAAATTAATCCCCTGGCCGGAGATCAGGGTGGGTCGCTTGCAAACATAGCCGCCGACCTGATCGCACTTCTGACCTTTCCAGTACAGTCCGCTGGGCAGCAGCGGCGTGGGCGACTGGGTCCATTGCACGCTCAGGCAGCGCGCGTCAACCTCGTGTCGATTTTCACCTGGGAGCCAGCCCATGTAATGCATTCGACTGCCATCGCTCCAACTGAAGGCGCCGTCGTTTTCGTCGGCGTGCGCTCCCAGCCAGTAGCGTCCGCTGGTGCGATACTCGGTCATCTTGCGAATGTTCGTCGTGATGAAGCGCTCCTCTTCCGGCGACAGGACCGACGCGAGGTGCGCGCGGATGCTTTTTCCTCGGCAAATTTGTTGCGCGGTGGGCCAGCTCACTTCCGGGAATGGCACGAATAGGTAGCAGGAGTGATTGAAGACTTGCCATCGGTCGTCGGAACATTGCAACGCTAAACGAAACAAAGTAGCACATTTACAATGACGTCGGGCGTTTTATTAGATCGTCGTTCAAACTAGGAGATGAAACGGTAAACGACGAAAATGAAAGCGTGCAATAAAAATATCTTTAATAAAAGAGGTCCAAGCGTTTATTGGAATTTCATTGTAAATTTTGTGTGCGATCCGCACCCAGCATTCACCTCCAGGGGCCTCAAGTGGCACTCTGCAATCTGCCCACGCGGAGAATAAAAAGGCATTAAAGTGTATCGCGGAAGTAAAGCCAGACGTTGGCGCGCAGGCAAAACGATGAGAATTGCCGTATCTGCGTGCTCGCAGGAATCGCATGTCGTCAAGGGATGACACAACAATCGGTGTCGTAAAACGGAAAGCGCTTTTCACACTACACACAAGAGTCCAGTCAGCAAGCTCCAACTTTAGTGTTTGCACATACAATACAAATTCTTGCGCGCACTAAATGCGGCGAGGTGGAAACAGGGGCGGCGACGACATCTCAATGAAAACGTACACAAAAATACATAAAATGCAAATGTAATAACACGCGCCGTAAGCAAGTTGCCTTCGATAGAAATAAGAAAAGGAATACTCCAACGACCGAAGTGTACACTTGACAGGCCAATCTAACCATGGACATGAACCATCCTTACCTGCACGTTGCGGGGAACGCGTCGCTGCGGGAAAAATTTCATAACAACAGAACCAACAAACGGCAGGTAACGTACATTTCTGTGTGGTGCAGTATAGTGCATGTGAGACGTGAACGGAAATATTTACGATCGCTCCCAGGCGAATGGGACATAGAAATAAAACGTGTAAGAGGATGCAGAGGTGAATAATTTGCTTAAGTTTGCGACGGTCGCGCGCGCCAGAAAATGTCGCCACCATTTTCTACGCTATGAAGTGCTCACCGCTTTCCATCGAGACTCGCGCCTTGAATCCACCATAATGATGAGAGTAATCCGACCTGAACCTCAGCTTGAGACGCGAGCCGCGACTCACGTGCCGCAACAGTTTCAGCTTGGCGCTCCAGTCGCCGCAGAGACTTCTGGTCGCCGCCGCGGACGCCGCCGCCGTCTCGCCGACTTTGTGATTAGCCTGATTGTTGCTGCCGTTGCCGTTCGCGTGATGCTGCGAGACTTCCATTATTTCCAGATAATCGTAGCTGCACCTGCAACACGCGAATTATCGCCGCGCGTCATTACGCAGAGTGCGAAATCCTGTCGCCGACTTATCATTGCGGCTTATCATTGCCTCATCGCGACAATTACGAACGACGCCATTTTAAGGGATGTTATTCGTTAACGTCCAAACAACTGGCACGGTTCAAGGCACTGCAACTTAAATTGATTGATTGGACGAGCACAATGTAAACATGCAGTCCTTTGTTCTTGGCAGAGAGGAGCGATTTGTGGGAAGCTCTTTCGCGTGTCTCTATCATTTCTGACTGTCAGACAACGGTCTATGTCTCATTGTTTTTACTCAAGGACGACGCCGACGCGTCGCTTTTGTCTGTTGCGTCGGAACGGACAGAAGACCAGAGGATATGCCCGAAAACGACGAGAACGTTGTTGGTTTTAAGAAAATACATGCTAGACGAGCAAAAGATTGAGTCTGGGCAGTGAGGGAACGTTTCCTGCACGTAACTACTTTTTGCACTTTTAGCTCCTGCTCTTGATGGGTGCATATCTGAATCGGAAGATAATCAAAGAAAGATTGCACACGTTGGATATGATTGATATCATAATTAAATTCTGATTCATCATACGCTGCACTGAAATGCACTGAAACAGGAAATTGCACATCCATTCGGTTTTCTCGTATTCTCTAAAAATGAATTTCGAAGATAAATTTGAAGAACGCAAGGAAATCATTGTCGTTTTTATAGACACAGACGTCGGAATGTAATAGGTTAGGGGTTGACAAAAAGGTTAAATTTTGTCACAATTGAAGCAAAGAAAGCCATGAGACGGCGCAAAAACGAACATCGCCATCATACGCTTCAACCTTACGCTGCAATAACTTTCCAGACATTGTATTTAATAACGCCAGAATTTACGAGACGCACGCAGCGTTAAAAGTTTCTTACAAAGTTGCATCAAATTGCAGAATTGTGCCTTTTGTGCATATTTTTACGGCGGACGGGCGATCTTAAGGCATTAAATGAGAAGCAAAAGTCGAAAAGTTTGACGCACCCAAGATACAAAGTTAAATACAAACGCGCTCAGAACATTTCTAGAACAAAGTAAATCAAATTAAAACTTGTTCCGGGAAGGGCTTATATTGTGTTTGTTTTTTATTATTCGAGTTTGACGCGCGAAAAATTGTTCCGCTCGCTTAAACTGCGCATCTGCTCATGAATGCGCAAAATTATAACTATAAATTTAATTAAACCCTTTAATCCTCTGCAAACATTTGTGCTTTATCGCCCGTGCGCGCGCTCGAACGCCCGAAAAGTTTTCAAATTAGAAATTGTATTAACGCCGGCAAAATGGCGATGCCTGTTGCGCAATGTACACATTCTCCCCGATGTCTCTCTGCAAATCTACGTAAGACCGGATTTACGAGTCTAGCCGAATCCCCGCAGGACACCCCCTCGAGACCTGGGTACACGTGTTAATCTTCTAATTTCCGCCGAGCTGCGCGCGTTTTTCGATCATTATGCGGCGCATGCGATAAATTCAAGCACTCACGATGGTTCGTTCTCGATAACGAGCTCCTCGAAATCCAGCACCAGGCGGAAACCGGGCGGCGCGATGATCTCGGTGTCGCAGTCGGCGTTGTCTGGATATTGCCGCGGAAAGCCGGGGCTGGAGACGGCGGCGCGCGGTTGCTGCCTGGAGAGGACGACGGTGCGATTGCAATCCGGCGCCCAGATTTCCTCCAGCGGTTCTGCGCGACCACGCGTCGGCAAGCGGCGGCAACGGACAGATAAATCATAGTGAGCGCCAGTGCGTGCGCGCGCGCGCGCCCGTCGCGTGCGGATCGTAAATTACCGTCGTTCTGCAGGCGCTCGCATATGAAGTAATTCGGCGTGGAGCAATCGCGATCGTTCCACATGTAGCCGGCGGCCAGACTGCCCGACGCCGACGGCAACGCGTACACCCTGCGCACCTCCACGCAGTCCTGCTCGCTGAGGCCGTCGTCGTTCGGCTGTCGATTGTAATCGGCGTGCTCCGACCACCCGGGAAACCAGTCTGCAAACGATTCGTGCTCGCAGGCCTCGCGTGGCGCACAAAAACTCATCAAACCTTACTCGTGTAGGAGAACGGCGATCCGTCGGACCAATGAAAATCTCCTTCGTGGCTTCGGTCCGAAGCGCCGATCCAGTAAGCGTTGTTATCTTTATATCCTGGGCTAAACATAGGAGCAAAAAACATCGACACCTTGAGTCGGCGGTCGGGAACACGTTTTCGGATCTTTTCACCATCGCGAAAGTAATTCATGAGCCGGCCGAGCTCTCTGACCGTATTAGCTAAATACGGCAGATTGCTTGCTGCGTGCGAGGAAGTGTTCCGTAATGGTTTGCACGCTGATTGGTTCGAGTGGAGTGCGCGAGTGGCGAATATTTCACGCGCCACGCTCCGAATGAAAGTTTACTCAGCGCCACTGCGGCTCCGAAAGAGGGCTTTTACCGATTCGTTCTTTAAAGACGCTTTCCGCCGCTCTTACTCGTGGGAGCTTACGCGCAGATTGCGTTTGTGTACGGTGGCCCACTTACAGGACTATGCTTCTTGCATGTAAATGAAAGAAAAAGAGAACTTTGCACAGGCTCGACTGACGCGCAGACGGTCAAACATAAAAAGAAAGCGTTTGGAATATCCCAATGGAAAATGTAAATAAACAAGCGCACGAAATACTCAACTGTGGCTAATTTTTGTTATTTGCCGTGTAACTTTCAAAGAAGTTGCAAATTGTAAAAAAAACTTCGCCGCGGCGAATTTGTGTTAAACCGTCTTTAGCGCATTAATGCGGCTCGAAAAAAAATCGCCGCGAAGAAGCGCGCAAAAGAAATCGTTTTGAGTCGTTAATCCTTTCAAAAAATTGCCTTGCGGACGTTCGCCCAACCGCACCGTGACTGAGCATTTCGATAAATTCGTTCGCAGACACGGAAAGATACGAGAATCGCGGGTTTCCAATGCGTCCGGGGCGCTCGGGAACAGCGCTACTTTGTTAGCCGTGGAAAACCGCGCGCAAAAAACATTGCGCTGCATTTTTGAGGAACGCGAAAAAAACTAGAAAGTCATTAATCATTCGCTCAATCCCCCCGATTTTCTCAACGCGCCTCCGAAATGCGCACTGATAACTTCTGGTGCGCGTGCATCGGTAATGCGGTTGCCGAACAGTGAAATTGCAAAATTTCCCTAGATTAAATTCGTGCGCATTTCGGCCCGAGATTTCATTTCGCTAACATTTCACCAAACGCAATCATACATTCCACAGTTAGTTAACCCTGCGCGGCCTAGCAGGACGAAACGGGCGGCAGACGCGTATAAATAATTTATGTTTCATAATTGCGCGAAACGATACGCGCCGAAGAGCCCCAAAAGGGTGCCGACCCAGAGGGTATCAGCCGGCTCGTCCGCCCGCGTCCGACAGTCTGATATAATCCCCTCGCATGAATGACATTGGCAAACAAAACGCCTTGCACGTAATGCCGTGAAATATACCGATGCTACACTCCGAGCTGGTTTTTAATAAAACAAGATCCAGCCCGTTGCGTCATCTTTCATTGTACTACCTATGAGAGTTATTTACATGCAAATCGACCACATTCATCTGATCTAAACCATCCTAAATCATTCTCTTTGAAAGATAATTTTTTCGTATTCAACCACCCTTAAAGCACTCGGAGTTTGATCCTTAATAACGTGTAGACTTAATTCTATGCTAATATAAAATGTGGGTCACAGTAAAATAATCACTTCAGCAGGAAAGGAATAGGGAAAGGCACATAACGTTGCGACATAGATCGACTGCGACGCTTGGCCAGACCTGGACGAGGACGGTGACTCGCGAGAAAAATTGCAATCCGAAGTAATAACCACCAAGCACGCCATCCGCCACTTGGCACTGACCACGCGGACGGACGCCGAGATAAAGCAGCCATTAGTGCTGATGGGGCGTGGAGAATGGAAGCAAACAGGAAATTTTTCACACGGACGCGCGTACAATTTGTTGTTTTTTTTGCGTCATTGTACCAGGGGCGATTTCAGTCAGTCAACGCGTCAGGCATCATCAACACCCGTCCGCTATCCAATCTGTGTACGCAATGCCATTAAACGTTCAAGACTGACGTAGATTGGTTTAGTGGTTCAATCAGTTCGCTTGTGCCATCGACTGCTGCAGAAAGATGTAAATGGGAGGAAAGTTTTTGCGTCGTCGAAAATTTCAACT
>JAODGE020026635.1:0-12343 GCA_027574965.2 Ecitophya simulans
AACACAATATTTTGGTTATTTTACCTGAAATTGTTTAACATTGTTAACGATTTCGGGTATAAAGAAGGTTTAACGTGCTCGCATTTGCTTCTCTTTGATACGGTATGCAGCCGCATACCAAATCCAAGCCTCTCTTACAGAATCTTATGAGCGAGTGCTTCTACCCGCCCGCCTCGTTTACTTTAGACCATTTGCGGTTGTCTATAGTTATTTGGAATTTTGTTTTTGCACTTTTGCCGAAAATTGAATGCAATGTTAAAATTGTTGAACTTTTGAAGAAAGTTTTTCGAAAATCACAAAAACTAGAGTAAATTGGTTAGTTCCAATCAAATCTACGTTCAATTTTCGGTCGATTAAACCCTTTTAATTTGAATTTTGAAATTTGCGATTTTGGGCAAAAATATAAAAATGCACTTTTTTCTACTTTGGTCAAAAAACTAAAACAATGTTAAATTTGTTAAACATTGGAAGCAAGTTTCTCACACGTCATTAACACAAAATCAAATTAGTTAGTACCATTCTAATCTACATTAATTTAAATTGTATTTTTAAAATTGACAATTTTTTAATTAAAATTTTTTGTGGTACAAGATTGGGAATTAAAAGTTTAGATACACATTTTAGCCGCGAAGTCACCGCACGACTTATATTTCAGTAATGATTTGGGCGAATGCCTCAATGACGAGCCGGAGATCTCCCTTTACGAGGACAATAACATGCTGCCAGGGACGATATACGACGCGGCGTATCAATGTCAGATGGAATTCCCCGGCTCATCAGTTTGCAAAGTGAGCCCGGAGAAGTTTTGCGATCGCCTTCTATGTCGCACTACGCCAGCCACGTGCATGTCCAACGGGGAGCCGCCCGCTGACGGCACCAAATGCGGTGAAAATAAAGCAAGTAGCAATTTGGGAAAAAACTTTCCTTAAACCCCTTTAAACCTTTAGAGCTCTTCCCAACTTTCTAACTCGAACTACAAAAATCAAAACTTTCGAGTTTGAAGTCAAAAACTCAGCGCGCGTCCACTTTGGACTTATCTCATACGTTATTAAATACTTTAGTGGTGCATTAACACAAAGTGTGTTGAAATTGGCGAGCGACCACAAGCGGTCAACGGCGGCTGGGGTGAGTGGGGCCCATTCACCGCCTGCTCTCGCACCTGCGGCGGTGGCGTCCAAATATCCGAGCGAGAATGCACCAACCCCCGTCCCCAGAACCGAGGTCGTTTTTGTCTCGGCGAACGCAAGCGAACGAAAATATGCGAAACTAAGGCATGTACAAACTAAAATAACTCATTTTTTTTACTTGCTTACTTTACCACTTTACCCTTTGTATTAGAGCACACAAAAGAAATATTACACGACCTTTCCATCGCTTCCGAATCTTATGCACTCAAAATTTTCCTGCCACTTTGTTTTGTTTCAAATGAAATCGTTTCTTTTTCCATATCGAAGTTCTTCTTTCTAGCCGTGTCCCGATGGACAGCCGTCGTTCCGAGCCACTCAGTGCGCGAGCTATGACGACAAGCCGTTTCAGGAGAAGTTGCATCATTGGCGGCCGTATCTGAAGGAAGGTGGGTTGGTGGTGGTTTGTCGGTAGGCGGCGTAATTGTATTTTGTGTTTATTTCAGACGATACGTGCAGTTTGTATTGCATCAACGACGAGCAGGTTTTTGTAAAGCTGGCGCCCAGGGCGACTGACGGTACGCCATGCAAAGCCGGAACAAAGAACATGTGCATTTCCGGCACGTGCAAGGTATTCAACCTATTAGCTGTATTAACGTTTTGAAGTATAGAACATTAAAGACTTTATCAGCCGTTGGTAAGTTTAGAAAGTAGGCTGCGACTATGTAGTTGACTCGGATGCTGTTGAAGATGACTGCGGAGTGTGCAAGGGAGACGGCACCGAGTGCAAAATTATCGAACATACTTACCAAGGAACGACTGGACAAGGTTGTCACGGCGTCGGCCACGCTCTGCTACTTGCTGATTGATTACTGTTGTTAGGCTATGTCAAAGTGGCGGAGATCTTCCGCGACTCGCGCAACATCCTGATCGAGGAGCTGAAGCCGTCGGTGAACACGATCGCCATCGCCGGACCGGACGAGAAGCACTTCTATCTCAACGGCGACTTGTAAGACAACCATTGCGTGCGCTCCCCGCTGTAGTGTTTCCTTAAATTTTACGACATCATCGAAAACGCTTTAGCCGCAGACCGGGAGACACGCGAGCTCCAAGCATAATTGATTCGTTTCGATTGCAAATCGATATGTTGCAGCACCGAAGTGCCGGACGGCGTACGCGAAATGGGCGGCGTCGACGGCATCTACTCGCATCCGGAGCCCAACCAGGAGATGCTGATCATTCACGGCCCGCTCAAGGAGAACATTGTGTTCTTCGTAGGTTCCATTGGTGACAATCCAGCCGGTCTGCCGATCGAAATTCATTGCGCACGAACTACCGAACGCGTTCTCTTGCAGCGTGTTTGGTTTTCGGTTACAACCGCGCTTACAATCACACTCACTGCAACCGCTACGCAAACCCCCATCAAAAATTACGCCCAGCCTTTTTCATTTCCGCCTTTTATGTTTTTAGTTTGAACATGATTTACGCTCGAAAATCATGGTAAGAGCGTGGAATGCGAGTTGGTCGCATCTGCGGTAATTTAATGCCGTTAGCGCGGGCGGGCGGCAAAATACGCCCAGACTAGTAGGGAATGTAAGGCAACGAAGCGCTCGCTGGATAAATTATGTATGAATGTTTGGTTCGTACCGAAAATGCAAAGCCGCGATGAATAAGACGATGCACACCGCTTTGATACAACTCTCCGAGCGCGTAAAAAATGGCGAAACTTTTGTATACTATATGTCACAATGAACTTTTATTTTAATCAGTGGTGCGCCAGAAAAGTTTAAATTTCTTGTGAACAAATATCTATGTGTTACAGTTGTTGCAAAACTTTTCGCCGTCACCATGTAACCGCTTCTGCGTTTTCTTGACGTTTGCGGGACATGTGGTATAGAAGAACAAATATACAAAACTAAACAAGCCGAAGAAGGGATGAGCCTTCGGAAAATAAAATTTTTTTGCCATGCACGTATGCATGAGCATCGCGTTGGCTTTAATACATTCGAGAGGCGCGCCCACCCCACCGGCTGCATATCAAATGCCAATTTGATTTCCGCGTTCCTTACACTAGAGTTCAGATTCTCTTCGATCACATAAAATCTAAATCAAATGCGACTTTTCCGCCCAACAAAATCCGCGACTACAGTCAAAAGCTGTACACAGGCATGATATTTGTGGCGCTTCAAGTTAAACTTTCATGATAATAGTTGTCTGAGGGTAGTTTTATGTACGTTTGAACTGGCCGAGTAAAAGATGCGAAGCGTGATGTTGGCACAACAAATGCCAACAAGTTCGAATTTAGAGCGTTATTTCGAAGACGCATCGCTTTTCATTGTTGACTTTTTAATGGAAACTGTTTCAACCCGAATCGGGATTTAAATTTACGCTCTTGGCATGTTAAGTAGTTTCCAGGTGCTGAAAACTCCTAGGAGAATTACTTCGGCTGCGCTAAATACAATTTCAACAACTCAAGAAAGCTATTTTCACTCGAATGTTTTCATTTTACGTTTTCCCGGTTGAAATAATTGTATTTAATTTAGGTAACGTTCTTCGAGAATGAAAACGTGGGATATCGCTACAAGTATGCGGAGCCGACGCCCAAGTCCGGCCGCCAGCCAAGCTATCACTGGGAGTTTGTCGATTGGGGCGAGTGTTCGGTCCGTTGTGGAGGCGGCGTGGAATCGTCCGAAGCGAAGTGCATTGAGGAGAAAGCCGGTCTGGTGTCGTCGTCGTTTTGTCAGCAGGCGGACAAACCGGCGGCGAAAACCCGCAAGTGCAACGATCAACCTTGCCGAACCAAGTACGAGCAATACGCGTTTGCACACCGTAGAAAGCCGGCTTGTCTTTTGCGTCGTTTTGCATTGACTACGCAATAAAATTTAATGCAGGTGGCGAGTGGGCAAATGGGGCAAATGCATAGCATGCAAGAATGTGTCCGGCATCCGGGTCAGGGAGGTGGAATGTGTTAGCGAGTCGCCGCACGCCGGCGCCGACGACATACTTCAGGAGGACTCTGCATGCACGGAAAAGAAACCGGGGACGAAAGAATTGTGCAATGCGCCGAATTCCTGCCACACCAATAAGCGGCAAAACTTTAATCAAGACTCCGATCTGCCTCCACAAATGATGAGGAAGGTTTGGCTGCAGACTGTTGGAGCACCCACGGCTGATTCGAAAGTATGATGATTTCTGTAAAACGTCTTTTAAACAATGTGCACGTTAACATACCGTTTGGTTCTTTTTTCTAGTTGCCAGATTTTTTGTCGGACGTGCAGAATCGGCACAAGCACCGCCGTGAATTGAAAAAATATCCCAGCAAAGAAGAAGAAATATGCGCTGAGTTTAAAGAAGCAGGCAAGCACACGGCCAGTGACAAAGAGAAAGCCAAAGACAAATTAAAAGTTGGAACCATTGCTAGAGACCCTATAGATCCACAACAAGTGAAATTGATTGAAATCCCTTTGAAACAATCCCATAACGATGTAAATATTACCGACGCTGCGTTTGCTTCAATGGGTGATCAGATGCCTGATACGATCGATGAACATTGCATAAAGGAGTATAAAGGTGAAGAGGCCGCTAAACTTCTTACAGCTTTGGAGCACGGTAATTCCACGAAGCAAGAAACTACGTAAAGTTTATGCAGTAATTCTTAAGAGTATTTATATTTATAAACTTGTGTAAAGATCAACATTGTATATGATATTGTATACTAATAGTGCCTACATAAGTGTCAATTTTAGTTGATACAAATTAATACATTGGCCACTCTTATTTCACGATTGTACCTTTGTACGTTAGGACTTATAAATGAATCTTTAAAATAGCATCATTTATATCCTAGTTTTGTTGTTTGAAAAGTCATGCTGCAGAATGTTCATAAATTTGAGCGCTTCTTTTCCTGCGTACTCGTATTTGGTATCATTAGAACCACTGATGTGAGGTAGACCTTTAGGATACTTTTTCCCTTCCAACTCGGTGTGCACTGTTAGTTTCAGTTGCTTTAAATCAATGAAATCCATAATTGTTTTAATTTTGGCAGTAGTAGTGGCTTTTGTTGTTATAGTTTCTGTGACCATCATTCCCATTTCATCAGTTTCTTCAGTTGTTTCTGTAGGTATTGTTGGTGTAACAGATACAGCTATAATAATAACATTGTGATAGTTATGTATCGTTAACGTTAAACAAAGTATATCAAATACCTTGACTAGTATTAGTAGTTGGGCCAGCTGAAGTGGAAGAGTTGCTTGAGACTGTGGTATCATCTCGCTTTTCTCGATTGCAAGTACACGATTCCGAACATTTTGGTTTGTTATTGGCGCAAAAATTGTCAGCGACAATATCCAGTTCTCCTTCACCGATGCCCACCGGCCTGTAGCACTTTACTATACGACTGCGGGTCCCAGAAGGACAATGGTCGCACTCGCCCCAATCTCCCACAAACCATCTAAAAGATTTAACGAAAAACAAGTTTTCGGTATTATATATTGAATTAAAATACCTAGGTATGCAAGGGGCACTCTCGCAAGGTCGCATCTGGTTTTTAGGTCGGTGCATGTCTTTGCAATAACTCTCGTCTACTAAGCCTGACGATTGCTCTACGCATTTGGCGACGCTCGTTGCAACCCCCGGCCCGCATTCCGCCGAGCAAGAAGACCAGTCGAGATAATCCCAGCTAAATGAAGGGATGCGTTTTATTTTTGCTTTCGTGCCGTACGAATATCTCAAGGTAGAGTTTTGCTGAATATTCGCCTAAAGGGAAAATGTAGGATTTTAAAAATATTACTTTGCGTTCAATTATAATTCGTACCCATATCGAGATGGTTTCATTTAGCGGTCCAGTTATACTTATGGCTTCTTGTTTCGTTCGAATTATGCCAACCCACGCACTCGAACCGTGCACGTTGTACATTCCCAACATGTCGCTGCGATTGAAATGTGATGAAATGGTTCCTATGAATTAGCAAAGAGTGCATGTACCCGTCAATGTAGATGCTCGTGCCAGCCTTGTCGCGCACCTGAATACGCGTTTCTGAAGGCAGCATCTCCTCGATCTTGACGTTGACAGCGCCGGCGGGGATCGTCATGATTTGCTTCTCCGGCTCTACTATCCCGGTGCAGGTCATGGATTGCTCACCGCGCACGACCTCGCACGTTGTGCCGTCGCCCTTGCACACCCCACACCTGTCCTCCACCGCGCTGGATTGCAAATCAAGATCGCATGGGATTTCCTTGACATTTATTAGATGCATGAATAAACCTAGTCAATTGATTTTACAAAGCGTAGGTCAATTTAATTAGAATCTTTATCTGTTGAATTACCCTATCACAATATGCCTAATAGCCGTGGCACATTCACCCTTATCCAAAAGGTGTTGTTTTAAGATTTACCGTTGTTTATACATATACCCTGGCATCGTAGAGAAATGTAGGCCATTGTAATTTCTAGCTTACCTTGCATAACCCGCTGATGCATATGTTACGAATGCCGCGATAACACGTCGTTCCATCAATCACCCTGGGACGCAGGGAAGCGATGTTGCCGTCTTCACTCACGCAGTACAACGCACAGGGATTTTCTGTAGAATTGACATTAAACTATGTCTGTAAGCTAGTCGTTACTGAAATAATTGTTTTCGAACCGTCATGTATGGCATAATTTTTCCATTGGTGTATCTTGCCATCTCCTGGATACATCCACGTGTCAAATTCTCCGCATTGCACATCTCTGAATGATGGAGTCGTGGGATCGCATGGCTGTGAGGTGGAATTACAAGTAAAATGTCGGCATCAATTCAGCATCAGTCTTACATCGGTCGAGCAAATCTTAAATCTAATATTTTCTCCAATGCAATATTGCCCGCCATTTTTTGGAGCTGGGTTGTTGCAGTATCGCATCTGACTTGCAACTCCTGACCCGCAGGTGCGAGTGCATTCGGTCCATTCCGTCCAGTCGCTCCAATTCCCATGAACAGTGCTCGGACGCTCTCCAACTTCTACGCATTCACCGTGAAAGCACCACTATAAACCACCCAAAGACGTATTATGTTAAAACAGCTACAAGTAAAGGTACCTTGTTCTCTCCGCAGGATGTGCCTTCGGCCGGTGGAGTGTTTGTTTCGATGCATCCTTTATCCTCTACATAGCATATCAAGTTATTGCATTCCTGCAAAAAATAACAAAACACAATATACGGACAGACAACAAACTTCTACGATTATTCTACATCCAGTAATCTTTTGTTTTTGTAAAGTGTGCAATTCCGGCTAATTCGTATCGCCCTTATTGGATCATAACTCGTAGAGAAATATAAACTGCTTTTCCCCAATTGCGACGTTCGCTCATCTCGCATGCGGCGGCAAAAAATCCACTCTCGTACGCCGTACGGCAAGAGAAGAAATTTTATCTGGAGCGGTTGTACGACGCAAAGTTTCAATTTGAAGACGGCCTCCCAAGCCATCGCGTGCCCGCCTGCATTTGCAAGGCGCAAAGCGGCGCGGATAATTTAAGTGGCATTTAGTTTAATGTGCATCGTTAAAACTGAATAAAGACGTCGTCCGTTTTATTGCATTACTTTTCCGGAAATAGAAACGCGGATGGATGTTTTAACTCTGCGGGCGTGCCGACCAGAAAGATACGGTGTGGATTCGATCAAAGCAGAGGAACAGAAATGTTGCCGTCAAAAATAATTTCCGGTCGCAAATTAGCGCCGAGATACTCACAATGCCCGTCATACAAAGCGCAGCGTTGGGACCAAAATACTCCTTGCACTGGTAGTCACCGTCGTACATGACGCCGGGCAACTCGTCGGTCATGACGAAACTGTGGTCGGTGGGCGCGTCGAATAAGCACGAACCAAAACCATATCTAAACTGAAACAGTTTACTCAAGTAATCCAAAAGCGTCGGCGCCTCGCAGGAGCAGAATGACCGGGTGAGACTCCGGCAGTAAACCGCCGTCCCTTCGGATACGTCGCGAGCCATGGGCGCATTATGCCGATCCACTCTGGCGCGCTCGAATGGGTTTGCATAAAGTGGATCTTGCGGGAGCGGCGGCGGCGTCTCGGAAATATACTTACTCAATGAACTGCTTCAGTCGGCCGCTGCTGCAGTTGGACCATTCCAGGGCGTTCGCCGATATGTGCGGACTCATCACCGTCCATTTCGTATCGTCGACGTGATGATGGGATGTGTCAATGTTTAATACCAATGCTTTTTCATCGTGGGCCATATTTAAGCTGGAAATAAAAACGCACAAAAAAACGACGCCAAATTTGAGTTTAATATCCGGTTCCCAAAAAAAAAGACGACGCAATATTTTAAAATTAGGGTAATAGCTCGGAATGCCGATGCATTCAGTCGAGCACAATGCATCCGTGCGCACGGGTTTCATGCCCGCTGAGCTTGACAAAGCAAACGTTATTAGTATAGCGTCGACGTTGGCCGCATTGCCGGCATTGCGCTCATCGGCGGCATCGACGCAACGGCAGCATTTTGTGCAGTTCGCGCCCGACGGAGTGAAATAGTTGGCGTGTGCGGCGGCGCCGGCGCCGGGCGCAATTGCCATCGGCACCGGCGGCGGCGGTCAAGCTGCGCCGAAACCAACAACGCGTAGCAAAACATCGCGCACGAAACGAGCGCACGCTACACAACAAGTCGGCGCGCGCGGTTTTCGGCTGCTCTGCGTCCGCGGGGGCGGCGAAAGCGGCGAAAGAAGATCGTTAGCGACGCGGTGCGTGTCGCGAACGCTTTGTCTCACTTACGTGTGGCCGATTTCGTGCGCAATCGTGTGCCCAACGAGCAGGCCGCTATCTTGGGCGATGACGGCTTCGTTTTCCGGGTCGCACATGCCGTTCGAACGCGCCGCGCCCAAGAAACCGCAGGTCTTGTTGGTCCCGCAGATGTCAATCCTACGAAAACAAGATGTACCAAGTTTTAGCTCTCGCAACATTATTTTCAAATTTACGGCGCGTTTAGGTACTATTTTCGTGAAATAATCATTTCCATGAGCAAATTCAAATCAAACCAATCGCCGAGGTTGCAGTGCATGGTCAGCTCAGAGTAATCAGCGCGCGAATTTCCAGCGCATTCTAACCGCACTCCCGTTTCACGTTGAACGTACAAAATGATTTCAACCATTGCGCGCAAACCGAAAGTAAGTACTTCGCTAAATTGCAGGCAGACACGTTCTGCTGATTGCATACCAAATATAGATACAAATTACGCATTAAATTATCATAATTTTCAGTATCATCATTCACGAATTTCCAATGCGACTAATAACCAACTAATCAGGTCGGATGACGCAGGCCAACTCAATCAACAATAATAATTATCGCCATGATTAAAACTGTTTACCTTGTTAGCAGCACAGCCATGTCATGATGATTTGGATGAGCATCCTCTTTAGGATTTATGCGTTTCTGCCATAGACGAAAATGTGCCATAGATTTTTTGATGTTGTGATTCATGGCGAGGTTTATCTGAAAAAGCGATAATTTCAGTTAAAAGCGCGCAGCAGTTGAAAATTTCGCACTATCAACGTTTCCCTAAGCAGCGCGCACCTTTTTTTGTCGACGCGCACGAGAGAGAATTCTTCAATTTTCTTTACTCGCCGATGCTTTGTCGACGTCGATGCGCGGAACAAAAAAGTTAATAGAATTTCATGGCGCGCCGATGAAAACGAAAAGATGAAAAATGCATTCGGTGTGTTGATTCTTCGCCGGTCGAAAAGGATAACAAAAACTAGCGGCGATCGTCATGGCTATAAATTAGTTTCGCGGCGATCGATATATTCATTGTCTGGCGTCCCCCCCTCCGACCCATTATGTTGTTTTTGTTATTAATATCGATGCCAAAATCTTTTTAGCGTTCGGTTTTATCGCGAACGAGTAAATACGAAATAAAATTGTAAAACGTAATTGGTTTGCCTTGAGGCGGGCCTGATCGCGTACTTTATCAGAGTACACGAACTGTAAACGCCGCGTGGAGATGCCGGGAAACGAAAAGAACAGAAATAAACGCGAAATAGAGAAATGTCGAGCGGATGCGCGGCAAATCGCATCGGCATCATAATACCTCGTGATCTTCGACCTCCAGCCGGATCAATCGCACGATAGCCAGATTGATGTTGACGCCCAACGTCGAGTCGTGAAATAAATCGTGCGCCTGGAACAGAAAAACAGTCGGCAGATAACCCACCCGAAAATGCTGCCGGCAATGATTGTGATTTAGCTTCACTTGTTCAGTGACACATCGTATATTATAGCGAAAGGATAATTTTTCAATTGTCGAACTAAACAGCTAACTAAACCTTAACATCCGAACACACGCGGAATACTGAAATATTTAAAACTTACAATATTGAACACCGTCAGAACATAATTTTCAATATCAATTTCCTTGTGATATTTCAGTATTGATTGATCGAGAACCACCAACGTCTCAATGTTGAGCTCGGGCATGACATCGGCCAAATCGCGTTTCCGTTTCCTGCTGACCGAGTCATCCCCGCCGACTTCCTTACCAACTGCGCAAAACAAATTTGCTTTCTCGCTTGTCTGCGGCGAGTATAACACATGAGGATGCGGTTGGTCCACCGAGTGGTCCCTCGCATGCTTCGGTTCAATCATATACAATCCTTGGCCAGTTTGGATGTAGCCTGACTTTTAAAAAACCAAGCATTAACTAATCATAGATATATTTACGATTGTTTTAAACAACACTAACCAAACCGTTGCACGTGGATACGGCAGCTCTCGAACGTCTAATTCCACGTATTTTTCCGTTATAATGACATTGCTTATTTCTTCGTCCCGCTCGGCGAATGTGACTCTTTCTCGGATGTTTGAACGATTCAATCAACATCCCGGGACTCATTATATGTCGCGATGGCCTCAATTCCAGATGATGATTGCGACCCTCGATGGGTATCACTAGATGCATTTTATCTTCGGGATTATCAGGAACATCGTCATAATGGTGCTTCATGGCGTAGGTCAGGTGATCCGAATCGACGTTCACTCGTTTCGGAAAGATGACTTCAAAATTCTTGTGCTTGTACGCGTACGGCGTGTGCACCGGTCCAATGTTTTTGTTAATTACGAATTTATCATTACGCGTTTCCGATGATATTACAGCCCAGGCAATGATGTAAATATATAAATAAAACATGAAGGGATCAGTAGAGTTCTGTTACATTGAGTTGGAATTTTATTGTTTCGCGTTTATTGCATTGAATTTCTGACATTATTTGACGTTTATAAGCTTCACACTTCACTCAAATTTTATTCGCAACATCATCAATGTAAAATCGGGTTTATTGCATTGTACTTACTTTCTAGTCGCACTTTGTTGCGCGATTGAATCGAAAAGTTTTTTTTCGTACCAGACCGGCTGGAAATTTCGCCGCGCATTTGAAAAAGTTGTGAAACTGTAACATTTTAAGAATTATGTATTGGTCGGATATCGAGTTTATGGACTTCAAAAAAGCCGTAACGCTGCGCGCGAGATGATTCGACGGAGGCGGCGGCGTCTAAGTAACTTTCAGTGTTGCGCGAAGGCGGTGGCGAACGGCGGCCGGTGCGTGCCGGCTCCGCCGGACCGCCAGCGGAGTTCTCAGCGTGTCGAGCACTTCGACATTCCTATATCGATAATGACGTTATAAGACGCTCGAAACGCTCCGAGCGTGAGGGGCGACGGGGCGCATTCTTGTCGCCGCCCTCGCACTCTTCATTTGCGGAATGACGCAATAAAACAGCAAAGCCAAAGAGTAAATGTCGCAATCGGACTTGATTCCATGAAATGAAATATGGCCGCGTATCATTTGGTCATACATTGAAACAAGGAGGTGTAAGTTCAGTAATAAGTCGTGAGCGTTTAAATTAAACAGATTGTATTGTCAAATGTATTATTCAAAACTATTCAACTCTGTAACTCTGTCCTTTTTATTTGTTAACAATCGCAACCCACAATAATGAGGCGGACTTCCAGAATTAGCTTCTCAACGTCTCAGAATGTTGGCCAGCCGATTTCTAGTGTAACAAAACGGCGCTGATGAAGAAAACAGCAGTAACTCACAGTAAAAGAGTGAAATACTTTATTGATTTTCTCGGGTTGGTGCGACAATGCAGTACAGAAGGAACATAAGTCAAACGGCAGACGAAGCGTATTTAAGCAGAGGTTCGAAGAGTCACGACCACGCACGAGTCCAGCATC
>JAODGE020026636.1:0-47595 GCA_027574965.2 Ecitophya simulans
GCAACACCAGCAAGCTCGGCCTCCAGCTGCTCACGTGCAGCCTCAGACTCCTGCAGCGCACTCGCCGTCTCAGCGCTCAGCTGCTCCAGGGCAGCAACACGCTCCCTCGCAGCCTCCTTGTCTATGCTTTTGTTAATGATGTCGTCTTGTAGCTGTGAGTATTCTTGAGTTGCCTGTGTGAGTTGTGCGTTGAGTTCGCTGTTTTTCGTTTCCAAGCTGACGAGTTGGCACTCGTCCTCTCTGGTACGATTGTTATGTGCTTCGACCGTTTGGTCGTATTGTTTGCTCAGCTGTGCGATGTGGTCTTCAAGTTCGTCAACGTGTTGCTGGTGGTCAGTCAACAGATAGTCTTGTTGGAGGAGCTCGTCTATTCTCGCGGTGATGGTGTCATTATTGGTTGATAGTTTTGTATTAAGTGCGGCGAGGAGTTTGTAGTCGAGTTGTAATTGTTGTAGGCAGTCTTTGATCGCGTGATTTTCTACGTGGTCGCTTGTGTTGGTATTTGTAGGACCAGTGGTGCTGCGTACGGTTTCATTGATGTGATGTGTGAGCCACCTACACTGAGCGTGGTCGGATTCTATTTTGCTCAAGAGGTTATGTGGGCCCTTACTGAGCGGTGAGTGGTGGTGATAGAGGCCAGCGAGTGTGGAGGCAAACGCTGTATATTGTGCCGTGACAGACGCTGCCACCTCTGTTGGACGTGTCAATGGGCTTGTGCTCGTAAATGGAACTAGGTTGTGTATGATGTGCCAGTAGTGGTCCTGCAAGCGCCCAGAGACAATCCCGACGTCACTAGTTTCGTCTCCGACGCCAGTCACAAGGCGCCGAGCCCAGTGTATAAGTTGTGACTGGTCGGTGTCACTCTCATCGTGTCCTAGCGTCTGGGATTCATAGACATCGTGAAGCGGCGAGGGGATGTCCACGAAATGCTCCAGCACACTCTCATTGCCGAGTAGCCGTTGTGTGGGAACGTAGAAGGCGTCACTCGGGAATACGCTCTGCAACGCTGACAGCTTGGCCTGAAGCATGGCAACGTCGTTCTCCCAGACGGCCTTCGCGTCTATAAAGTTGTCCCGCACATCTGCCAGCTCCTTGTCGCGCTCATTGCGCACCATCTCGAGGTCGCGCATAACGCGCTCCAGCTCTGCCTGCCGCGCACGTGCCGCCACACGCTCGTTTTCTAAAGCCTGGATGGCCTCCAGGTGGGCCGCAGAGACCACTAACTTCTGTGCAGGGGCCATTGCGAGACTGCCGCCCCCGCCGCTGGTATCCAGAGGGGCATCTGCTTCGGCCGCCACAGAGGAGGTGCGCTGCCCTCGGCGGGAGGGCTCTCCACTCCGTCCAGCACCATTACCATGCGCGACGCCTCCGGCTACGTCGCTTTCACGCAAGGCAGATAGAAACAAGTTCTGCAGTGAGGCGTACTCACGGTAAGCCGTAGTTTCTATTGATATGACGGCATCAGCAAGTGTTTGCTGTGACTGAGTTGCCGCTCGCTCTAATTGCCGGACTCGTCGACTGAGCTCGAAGGCATCGTTCTCCAGCTGCTCCATTATTGCGCTTTTGCGGTGGGCGGCGCTGCGGAGCTCCGTTGTTTCTTGCTCCGTGGCTACTAGCGAAGGTAGCGATGACGCTAACCGAGTATTCTTCTGTTTGCATGTTGCAATCTCGGCTATAAGCGCATTATATACCGCCGTCATCTGTCTGGATGAAGGGAGGTTAGTCAGCAGGGTGACTTGCCGTGCCTCGGCGCTACTCTGGAGTACCCCAATGGCCACCTCCCTCTCAAAGTCGCTGTATATCTGCTGCCAGCTCGCCAAAAGGCCCTCGTCATCAGCCCGCGTGCGGTCTTGCGTCGGCTGTGTCAAAGCGCTCAGGTGATCCTGGACAGTTTTGCTAAGTACCGCCGGTGTTGGGGCTGCACTTGTTGGTGCCCGTCCACTAGCCCCCCCAAGGCGCGCAATCGCATCCGCTACTGCCTCGCGCAACGCGATCAGTTCAGCCTGTGCGTCACTATGCCGTCTGCCAGAGCTAGCACCGTGGTGAGGGGTGAGGAGTGCACCTGCTGGCTTCTCGAGCTGCCGGAGGTTCATTTCAGTGTCTCGCAGTACGCTATGCACATGCTCGTCCCAGGAGAGCGGATCTGTGCTGTATCGCTGGTCAAACCTCGCTGGATCCGCCACCTGCAGGCGCGGATTCGTAAGAGAGGCAATACTGTTCATCAGCGCCACCGCCCGGTGCCTCCATTGCTCCAAAAGTCGTGCGGTGGCCGCCGAAGCGGCCCCCCCGCTCGGCCCGCCCTCCACCGCTGTCAGGTCATCGTCCTCGCTCGTGGTGTCGTCGTGGTCAGGGGCCCCGCCGAAGATGTCGGCTTTGGCGCGGGAATCTCTTCCCATCACGTAGCCCTCATGTAGTGGGGCACACTGGAACATGTCAACAAACTGTTTCCAAATCGTGAAGTCTTGGTGGTCGTCCGTGCAGAGCACCACACGCTCACGCTTGCCAAGAGCCAGCGATCCGGGGATGGTGTTGTCACGCATGAACTCCACCACTAAATAGTAGTAAATGGCAGTCTGCGGGTTCAGAAAGGCACTTGCCGCAGTGCCCACGCGGCGGCGAGAGCTCGCTACAGGCGTCGCGGGCTGGCGTCCACCGACGATGGCAAGGTTTGGTGGTTTCGGATCGTGTGTGAACCAGGCAACACGCTTTATGCTCCGGAACGCAATCTCCTTCTTCTGCTTACTCTGCGAGCTACGTGATGAGTATACACAGAAGCGATTCCCCTCAATTGTGATGTAGTTCTTCGTGCCGCGACCAGCCCCCACTTTGGTGGGTTTCGTGCTATCAGCGCACATCCACATTTCGCCCTTGATGCTCATGGGCATCTCATCACCGTCATCAAGATATGACATGTGTGCAGGTGTGTGTTTGTTCTTCAAGATGTGAATGCTGAAGAGCGGGAGGGTGAGGAGCCCAAGGTGCTTGCTTTACTATTTAAGCACAGTGACCTTAGCTGTCAGTCCACAAGTCAATCGAGTAAAATCGGCTGCCTTCCGTCGGTAGATGTGCAGCACCGCACTCTCAAATGATCACACGAGAGTCAAGAGATATCAAGGGGGGAGAATACAAAAAAATCTAAAAGAACACACAAAACAACTGTCAGCAATTAACAATAAAGAAGAACGTTAACGGGTAAAAATAAAAATAAAAAAGAGCTAATCCTTAGCCTGGTGCTTCACGTAGTGCTGTAGCGTACGGGCGCACGTGTGGCTGCCGTGATGACGGAAAACTGGAAGCACTGCAGGATATTTTTAAAAAAATGAGAATATGAACAATAAAAATGTTTCCTGAAAATTGTATTGTACAGGGCAATAGCACAGATGCCTTTTTTAATTATTTTTCTCTCTGTTTCACCTTTTTTTTTGCTGTTGTTTGTGCAGCTATGTACAAATAAAGGAAAATAAAGAATCGGGCTTACTTTCTTTGGTGGTCGTGTGTATATGTGTTCGTGTGTGTGTGTGTGTGTGTGTGTGTGTGTGTGTGTATTCCGTCTGGACCTTCTGTTCCTTTGGTGAGCTATGTCGATGTGAAGGGGGTCTCCGTCTTCTCCGGATGGTTTCCCCTCTCAACTGGGGAACAATAGTAGCAATGTGATCAATCACCCGCCAGCGTTAGTAAGCCGAAAAGGAAACACAAATAAAATATAGTACAAAGAAGCAAGACTGGCTCCCAGTAATAATAAAGAAGCTTGCCAAGAGGCCCTTCTAAAAGGATGGACAGATATGTGGATGAGCTAGTGCCTTCGACTCTAAAACACGTGTGTGCGTGTAGTTGAATCCCAGCAGGAACCCCGCCAATGGCCCCAGGTCACTTGCAAAAGCAGCGAAAGCAAACAGCAAACAGAAGTGCAGGAAAACAAATTGCGTAGATCGCTGTAGACGCGCAGGTGTCCTCAAAGGTTTCGTAACCTCTCTGCTTTCTCTTAAGTAGGTGTGTTGTGTGTGTGTGTGTTACTATTATACCTCTTCTGTGTGAATTTGCGTGTGCACACACTCGGTTATTTCTAAACGTCAGTGAAAAGGGGAAGAAAACAAAACAAGCTTCGGTGTCCACAAGCCAAACACCCGTGTACACCACAGCCTCCGCCAATAATAATGAAGTACAACTTATACGACGCCGACAGCAACAAGACAAGTCAGTGCTAGGAGAGTCCCTCCTCTTCTTGAACTGAGTTCCGCCTTGTTGGATGTTGCTCGAAGAGTAACACGGCTCTTTTGTTTATGTGCGTCTACGCGTCTCGCTATGTCTTTCTTGTGTGTGTATGAGTGTGTTCTTACCTACGTCTGTGTGTCCGTACGCACCGAATGGCGCGCTCACTCCTGAATAATGTCCTAACGACAAAAAAAATCGAGTAGTATGGCAGCCTGTGACTCCTTTCTGCTGCCTTCTGACGTTTATTTTTTTAAAACAACCAAAGTCTATCAATGTTCTTCAGTAAAGGGAAAGGGGAGGAGAGCGTACGCCAACGAATAATGACCAACTACACATTTAAAGCACTGTACTTCCCCCCTAAGCCCACGCCACGCTCATCGTTGTTATCCACTAAAGTGGCAGAAGGAAAACAATCGTCATACCATTTTCATTTATTTTATTATTAATGATGGACACAAAGTGGAGTGCGTCGCACTTGAAAGACGTAGTGTACTTATACGCTGTAGTAACAACGAGTAGGGTGGTTTCATCAATGCCAGCTCACAGAGAGGCTCACAAACGACACATTCTGAAAGAAGAAACTGGCATGCTGACGTCAAACAGATAATTTACCGCACACACACACAGTAGTAGTGAGCATGTGTAGCCAATTCGAAAAAAAAAGGACAGCAACAGCATCCACATGACACTCATCAGTTCTCCCAATGCACTGAGAAGATATGGAAGGTGAGAGGGGAGGAAGAGTGACTGAGCGGACTCAGTGCCCACGTGAAGGGAGAACAAGAATGCGGCCGTATCACGGAGCGTGGCAATCACGCACTGGGAGAATCACTCGACTTTATTTTCGGCTCCGATCTCCTCCAGCCCACCAATAGCGTGCTCATCCAGCACCTCCAGCTCAGTGTTCAGCGGTTCGGTCTGTGGTGCCACTGTCGGCAGTGCACTCTCCACCTCTTCTGTGACCACCTCCTCAGACTGTAGGGCAGTGCTCACGGCGGCACTCTCGGGGGCACGTGTGGCTGCAGACGGTGGCAGAGCATCGCTCACGGCCGTCGTGCTGCTCCTGCTGTCTTCCTGAGAGGCGTTATCGTCCGCTGCGCTGCCCTCCGTACCCTCACTACTCTCATCATCATCATCCTCGGAAGAGGACTCGTCGTCCTTGCCAGTATCATCATCGTAATACTGATCGCTGCCGCCGCTGCTGCTGCTGTAGACAGAAGAAGAGGAGGCTGATGTCGTCGTAGTATTGTACTGGGCAGCCATGGACTTTGGCGGATCCCGCACTGTCGGATCCGGGGCGACGAGGGGCCACTCCGGCAGGTCACAGTAGCCAAGGACGGGCTTTCCAAGGAGGTGTGTGAAGGTGCCTAACTCGTATCTGCTGCGGTCGCGAAAGGGATCGTTTAGCTGCTGCTGCGGCTTCTTCCCGAGCAGCGCGGTCTTGAACGCCACGAAGTGCTCCGACTGGCGGTCCAGCGTGCACTCCAGCATGCGGCCAACGTCCCGTATACTGTAGTGTGCATCATAGCGCGCCAGCTCAATGGCGTAGAGGTAGAGCTGCCGGAAACGCTCCGCGAGTTCACCGCTGCCGCCCAAATGTAACCAAACTTTGCAGCCAAGGGTCAGCACCTCCGGCTTGACGACAGCGTCGAGCTTTGTGAACTGCCCCAGCATCACACGGAAGCAATCAGGTGCCGCCGTGGCAATAGCCTCGTGAACCGTGATGCACTCGCCCACCAGCCACAAAATGGTGGCCAGCGCGGTGCGAGACTGCACCTTGTCCGAGATGGCGTCCTGCATGAGTTGGAGGACAAGCTTGCTGGTGTGGGTGCTACCCTTACCCTGCACGACCATGAGACGCAGCACTGTGACGGCCTCCAAGACGACGTTGGCGTCCTTGTGTGAGAGAAGAGGGGTCAGCAGACGCATCGTTTGTCCGGAGAGCTGGGGGTGGCGGGCGGCGATGAGTCCAAGTGCTTTGGTAGCCTCCACCACCGTTGCAGCACTGAAGCTGCGCGTGTAGACACGGAACTCGCGCAGTATCTCCACCATGTTGTCGCTCGTGGCCAAATATGATAAGATGCGCAGCTTGAGCTCCCGCACATCCGCGGGATCGCCGGGGCAAAGGAAGAACAGCTTCAGGTACGGCGCCAGCGGTGCGGGCCCGCGCATCGCGAGCGTGTAAACTACGTTCAGCACAATCCCCTGGGCATCCTTCACGCAGCTGAGAAGCCGCATCAATGGCTTCACGCAGTCTTTCAAGTAAGAGAGCGGCCCGCAGTGGAGCAGTACCGCGCATGCACCGACGGTCACAGCGCTGTTAATGCACCGCAACAGGCGGTGCGCTGTAGTGAGGAGCAGTTGGTGGTCAGCGTCCAGCGCCGCCGCATCAGAGGTTGTGCATCTTCCCTCCCTTTGGAAGAGCTGCCCCGTCTCGTCATCGCTGTCCGACCACGACGACGACGACGACGCCGAGCTGCCCGAGCGTGAGGAGGCCCCCCCTTTGTAGCCGTGGCGCCGGCGCCGCTGCTCTGAGGGCGGGAGTGTGAGGTCGACAAACTGCGTACGTGCGTAGCGCAGTAGCACGCGGAGTATGAACACCTGGCCCCACTCCTCGCAGATAACGAGGGAGGCACACAGATGGCGGTAGACAGGATGCAGAAGTTCCACCGCGTCTGGGCATATGATAGAGAAGGACATAGCAGCAGCACCGACAACGTCGGCATTGGCGTCCGCGAGGAGCTCGCGGAGGAGGTCCTGTATGGCGCCTACGTCCGCCTCAGCGCCACTGACAGTGTACATTTGGTAGAGGGCAATGGCGGCAGTGCGGCGGACGAGCGACGCTGGGTCTGTGACACACCTCCGTACAGCGATCATGACCACGGGGTGGATGGACGGGATGCGGATGAAGCTCAGCATCCGCAGTGCGAGAGAGCGCACATGAACGCTTGGGTCAACGAGATCCTTCTGAAATGCGGAAATGGAGAGAAGCGCGGCATCAGGACACACGTCAGCGTAGTGGGAGACGTACAAGTAGATAAGCTTGCGCAGCTCGATCGATGGGACGTGAATGTTCTTGACGACGTCAGGGAAGAGATGGCTCATGTCGGCTCCTTTGCACATCTGCGCAACAATACGCTTCATCGCGTCGAGTTTCTCGTATGTGGGCTCTGCATCGAGGCCACGGCGCAGGTCCTCCACGTGAGGGACGACAGAAAACAGTTGCGCGTCACCAGAGACCAGCGTGCGTGCGTTGGCAATGGCGTTCGTGGCCCCAGCCACGTATTCCTTCGCTCGCTCGGTGGCAATGGCGGCCTGCTCAACCAAAGTAGCGCCAGAGATCATGATTAAACAACTTTTCTTTCTGTTGCTTGTGCTTCTTTCTATTGCCACTGAAATTATAAATATATATATATTTATATTTATACGACTGTAACAAGGCAGTGTAATAGACGGTAGTGTATGCTCGTATGTGCGTGTGGCCCTCTATTAGGAAAATATATATATATCCACACACAACTGTGAGTGGAGGAGAGAAGGAGGCGAGGGCAGAAACGGCAACGAAAAACAGATATCACAAAAGCCAAGGTTAGTAGTACAGAAAATTGAAGGAAGCACACCCAGCTTCGCATTATGGAGCAATAGGCAAATTAACTTGGTGACTTGGGTGGGACAAAGATTAATAATCGGAGTGTTCCAAGAGGTGTCGCACTGGAGCAACACGATGTGAGGTGTACAAGTAACTTCTCGGCATGCAACGCCATAATGGACGTGCCACCGGCACTTGGGCAGATAATAAAAGGGGGAACCACAAGGCCAATTCCCAAATTTGCACGCACAAAGGGGGGAAAGAAAGGTGAGAGCACCCCACACTTCGCTTCAATCACCCTCCTTCGTATATCTCTATGTCTCTTCAGTATCTACGTCTATCTCCACCTCCACGTGTGCTATCGCTGGTGTCGGGCAGCTGCCACTCCCTTTCAGTCTACAGTCACCAGGCAGAGTGTTGCTGCTCTCACGACGACACGAGAGAGCTGGTTCGTCCTCTCGTGGTCGCTTCACACTGCCGCCGTCGCCTCTGAGCGCCACCGTGGGTTGGGCAGCAGCGGCAGTGGCCTTGTTGCCAAAGAACGCCTGCAGTCCCAGCGGAGGACGGTACATGCACTTCCCAGGATCCTCCACCTTCCCAGAACGGCTTGCTAGAGCGATCACAGCATCTTTAAAATGTACGCACACGCCAATGTGGTCGCTTAGCTGCGGAGGCGTGACGAAGAGGCCAGTTGACGGCAGCCCACGAAAGGGAACCCCGCACGCGGAGTCGTCAAGTGACGGCATCCCAGTCCCATCAAAGGCGGCAGCGGGGTAAGCACCACGGGCCATCGTCCGCCGAATCGCATCCGCACGCGCCACCCCACTGAAGTCACTGAAAAAGTCGTCCTCATCGCCGCCCTCGCTGTCACAACCGTCCGCACTCAGCAGCCCACCACCCATGGGGCCACTGCCAACGTTGTTCTCCGTGTCGGTGCGGCAGATCACACCGGGAAGCAGCTCCGTGTCGAGTAAAATGTAGTCCAGCCGTGTGCCCTCGTTGGTGAGGCGGCGGTTGTGTGACTGATCCCAGCATGTGAATGGGCACGGGCAGTAGGGCGGTGCCCGCGTGGACGGGGACGCCGGGGTGTGGGCAAGGCAGGCCCCGCCGGCTATGTCTGCCTCTGTTAGCAAAAATGAATCCCACATCTTTGCACACGCAGCGCCATCATCCTCACAATCGCCATCGCTACCGCGATCAAAAGCGGTTGGGCCGAGAGCGGGGGTGGGCTGGGGTGACCCTGTGGTCCGCACTGGGACCCGCAGCAGACTCCCCATGAAGCTGCACGACTCGTCGCCGTGTGGGGCCAGGCCGCAGAGCCGCGTGACAGCGTACAAATCGCGATGGTGCGGCTGTGGGAGGTACTTGAAGAGCTCTTGCACGTACGCGCTGCGGAACCCCGCCATGTGGAGCTCCGCCAGAGTTGCAGGTGGGTCACGGGTGTACGCGGTTGGTGAGGACGGGCTGGACTCCGCATGTCGTTGCGCCACACGCTCGAGCAGCCTCGCGAGAACCTCCTGCTGCTCTCTCAGAGTGCCCGCCTCCTCGTATGTGTCGTCGGTCGCTACGGATGTGCCCACGTCAACCGACACACTCTGCGACGCCCCTCCATTGTGATGCTGGGCCAGTAGCACGTCACATAAGTAGTTCGCAGTGGCCGTGGCGATACAGGTGACAGAGGTGATGGTAATGTGTGGGTATTCCCTGGACCACTCCTGTGCGTCCTCAGAGGACTCTGCCTTCCGCTGCAGCGCTGCGAGTTCGTCGGTGCGTAGACGACGTAGCATCCAGTTGGCATCCTCGGGACGATAGGTCATGTTCAGATCCCCGGCCAGAATCACTGGCTTTGCAGCCTCAGATCGCAGTCTTTCTAGAAGCCTCACTAGCGACTTCAGGAAGCGTTGCTTGAATGCCGCACGCACCCCGCCCCTGGCGTTTGGCACATAGACGTTCACCAAAGTGAAGGCGCTGTGGTAGGTCACCATCACCCGCCCCTCATCGTCGAGGTCGACCTCGCCGAACGGGCTCCCGTCACAGCGCCACGTAAGGCCGGTGCGTGCGAAGGTCACGACGCCGTTAAAGCCCTTGTGCCCTTTTCCACTGAAAGACCAGAACGACTCCCACCCCTCAATTCCGCTGACAGATGAGCCACCGCTGCCCCGCTTCGTGGATACCATGGCGGCACTCAGACTGTCAGGCTGCCGTCCCTGTTGCTTTCGATCTCCATTCAGCGACACTGGGGTCACCCGCGGACGCTTGTTCAGTGGCAGATCACTCGCCCCCATGTTGACTGGTGAGGCAATGAGCTTGGCTCGTGTGCCTTTGCATTCTTGAATGCAAATGATGTCAGCCCCTGTGAGATCCAAGAACGCCTGCACGCTGCCGTAGCTCTCGCGGATGGCGCTGGCGGTAGAGGACCAGCCGGCCACATTCCAGCTAATGAGCAGCATCTTGCTTTTTCGTCTTGTTGCACTCAATAAAATAGCATCCAGTTCGAAGCAGCTACAGTGGTTCACGAGTCCTGCCCTGTCTCCCCTCCAGTGAGTGTCTGTGTGTTATGTTGATGTCCTCTGTGAGTGTGGTGGCAGTACATAACCCCAAGAAGAGATTGTGTTTGGAAAATAGGATGGAGAGAGAAAGAGAAAGAGATAGAGCGAGCGAGAGAGAAAAAGGATAGTGACTCATTCATTGAGCGTGCGTGTAAGATGTTTTTTTTAACATAACACTGACAGGGAAATATGCCCTCTATACATGTGATTAGTTCTACACGTAGATCTAACCACAGAGAACGATGCAAGTATAAAATGTCTGTGTGTATACGCGTCGAGGCACAGCGTAGACGACAACGACATTTAAGAAAACAAAAAACATGAAAATGCAGGGCAACGCAACTGTGTTCCTTCGATAACACTTTATATGTGTTGTTGTTCCACTCCCTTGGGGAGGGGATGCATAAAAGACCGGCAAGGTGTCAGAGGTGGTGGCATGTAGCACGAGTAGGACACACACATCCCTATCCCCCCCTTGTCACAGCTTCCGCATGCAGTAAAGAGCTAAAAGTGTTTTTTGAGTTCATTCCTGACGCGGCTAAGAAGTAAGTTGGCTGCATTGGGTGGTGATCCGTTCGCCCCAGCTCCTCGGTTAGCTTCCATAAACTCCGTATAGAGCTTACTGAGCTGCCCCCAGCGCGACCGCAGTGTGGGCGAGCATGTTGATAGGACCCCATCCGCCTCGAAGTGTCGAACGCCGGGAAGCAGGTAGACCGACACCAGCGACGGCGTCACCACCGCGCATCGCAGTAGCGCCTGAAGCAGAGAATGCAGGGCCAGCATCGCCTTTTCCCACTGCTGTGCCTGACCTCCTTCATCCGCCGTGCCACCAGCACGCTCGGCCGCAGGCGGTCGCGTGCGCCAGTGTGCTAGCTGTTCCATAAGAGCACTCAGCCGCGGGTACAGAAATGCCTCCCGTGGCTCTGCGCGAGTGCTCGCCAGCAGCCCCTCCCACTGCCGCAGCACAGCCACCGTTAGCTCGGACGTGCACCCGGAGGCCTCCACAAGCTCCAGGGCGGGTTGCAGCAACTTGTCTTGCGCTGCCGGGTTATCCAGGCCAACGGCCACCACCATCACATTGCGGACTGCCATCTCCTGCACCGTGTACTCGGCGTCATTGATCAGGATAAGCAGTGGGGCGCAGAAGAGAGTAGTTTTCACGGTGTCGTCCTTCAGCAGCGCGCAGGAGCGCGTCATGAGCGAGACGGCGCGCAGACGTACTGTCACCTGCGTGGACTCGACCAAGGACCACAGCAACGCCGAGAGACCCGCCATCAGTCGCGCACTCTCGGGCACAAACTGGCCCAGCGAGGCAATACAGTGTGCACAGATGGTCAGGCGTGTCTCTGTGTTGAGCAGGTGGTGGTTGTTCACCAGCATGCGGGTGATGAGGTTGGTGCTATCCACGCCTATCGTCGGCGCGGGGATGACAGCGCTGCCAACAGTGACGGTGGCCGTCTCAGTGAGGTGAGTAGCGCGGTCGACGAAGGCGGGCTGCTCCCCACAGAGGCGGATTAGAAAGCTGTTCAAAAATTGCAACCAGCCAGCAGCAGCAGACACCTCCTCGGGGGTGGTGCTCACAACAGCAGCGGAGGCTTCCTTGTCACTTGGCGCTTGTACCGATGATGTCAAGAAGGCGAGCACGCGCTCCCACGACCTCCGATCTAACAGAGCAACCGGACCCGCGAGCGAGGCCGCGAGCCCGCACAAGGAGTCTGCCAGCTGCCGTGTAGAAAGCACATCTGACCCACTGCATTCCGAGAGTAGCGGGGACACTACGGCGTAGGCAGTGGGCAGCAGCACTCGCACGTACGTGTCGCGCAGCCTTTTCAGTCGCCACATTAGATCATCCGAATCGGTGGCGGCCTCGAACACGCCAAGCATCTCTACGCGCGCACAGCGAGAGGCGTCGTGAATCAGGCGACACAACGTGCAGGTATTTGCGAGTGCCAGAGTGGTCGGGGTGAGCGCACGCTTGTTCGTGTCCTTGTTCTGCCCACGTGCCCCACCACCCCCCGTCACTGCGGTGACGAAGTTCAACTCTCTCCTGTCGGGTGCGACACCGCTGCCGGGTCGGCCTGGCGCTCCAAGTGTATTGCTGGAAAGCGAGCCCGATGATGCGAGTGTTGCGGCCGAGCTGCCCACCGTCAGCGCGGATGACTCCATTGCAATGTATCCCATCAGCAGTGGCACAAACTCCTCGAGCAAGATGCCGTCCTTCAGGCACAATGGATAGATCACCTCGCGCAGCTGCGTCACTGCCGCGTTACGGACCGAATTGCTGAAGGAGTCCAGAGTAAGGCGGATAATGAGCTCCATTTGGATAGAGCTCCGGTGGGTGAGTGGGTCGTCCGCCTCCCCTCCGATCCGTGGCTGTACACCATCTGTCTCCAGCGAGGGTTGCGGGGAGCTGCCTCTGAACCCAGTCCACAGCGCAGCAAGACACGCCGGCACCTCACGCCGCACTGACGCAGACTCGTCCTCGCTCAGCGGACGCAGTAGGCCGTGGCACAGTGCATAGCAGACCTTCGGGGATGTCGTGACGAGCGGGGCGAGCGCCGCTGCGCAGTCCAGGGCCAGTACACGCCGCTCCACCGCGCGCGCGTTCACCAAGGTGTACAGCTCGTGAGCAATCCCCTGCTCAATCGCACGTGTCGGTGCGGCCTGTGCGACACGGACCCACTCCTCGACAATGGCCGCGCGGTGCTCGCTTGTCGGCCGCTTAAATATGGTGAGAATGCTATGCCGCGCCGCTGCACGCCCCGTGGCGCTCGTGCTCAGCACAGCAACGGTGCGCAGGAGGGGGAGCAGTACCTCCTTCCGCATCGGGTCGATAGAGGCAACCAGCAGGGGAAGCCGCTCAGCCAGCATGTCGACAGTGAGCTTCAGCTGCCTCTCAGATACCTGCAGCCGCTCGGTCAGGGATCGCAGCGCCGCCTGCGTGTCGCCCCCAACTGCGGGGGCCAACGCAGCCCGTGCTGGCAGCGGCACTGATTGGGGTGGAGGCGTTGACTCAGCGTCCGTGTATGTGTTCGCTGAGGTGATCAGCTCCGCCAGTGCAGAGGGGCCTTCAGCGGCACCATAGGCCTTCAGGGAGTCCACCAGCAATCCAGCCGCTGCGAAGGAGGAGGGCACGCTGTGGGCTCGGAGATCCTCGGCAGTGCCAGCCGCTTCGTCGGTAGGGCTCGCCAGTGCGGTTAGCGAGGCCTCCGCCACGGCGAGGAGTGGCGGGTATTCATGACCACCACAGCGTATCATCTCGCGATACAGCTCCAGCGCAGTGACCCCGTATCCATTGCGATGCAGCCATTGTGTGACCTCCGCCACCCCGATATCTACTGCGGCCACCGGTGCCGGTGGTGGTGGCGGTGACGGTGGAGGGCCCGTGGGAGTGACAGACCCCACAGCCTCCATGGTAGAGGAAGAAAGAGTCAGGTGGATGAGTGGCAGCAAATCGACTGCACTGAAAGGTGAGCACCGAGTGAGCCAACTCTGTGTTTGTGCAAGTAACTGATCGGGCACAAAATAAGCATACAAGTAACACACAAAAGACTATATACACGTTTTTACTCCTTTATTTTTATCTTTGGAGCTTGCATGAAGAGGTGGAGTGGAAGGCAAATAAAGCAATGTGGCAATCTACATAAACTAAGATGCGTCTGTGTGTGGAAGCATAACGTTCACTGAAGAAGTCATGGAGGGTAGTTGCAGTGAAGATAAATAAATGTACATATATTTATATATGTGTGTGTACAACACCCAGAGGAAAACACAGAAGTTTAGGGAGGGGGGAGAGGGCACCACCATCCGAGCACGCAAATACTTCCAGATCACTCTCTGTTGCTGGCGCGACGATTACTAAGCATAAAGGTATCCCTTCTCGTGGCCGTCATAGTGGCTGGGAAGCACAAGATAGCATCCAGAGTGCGTAAGTCAGTGGAGTACGAAAAAAAAAAAATTATGAACGAACAGAAGAGACTCATAGGACAGGGGCCCAAGTAAGGGAAGGGGGGATAACAGCAAGTGGAAAAAAAACAAATAGTAATAACAGTGAAGCTAGTGGCGATGAAACCATACATACATAAGCACAGTAGCGGGTGCGTAGCAGCAGCAAAGTCAAAGAGCTGCTCAGTAAGAACAGGACGTTGACAATTCCCCCGCCCCTCCTCCCTCCCTCCCTTCAAGAAAACAAAAATCATCGCATACAAAGAAAGCAACGCACCTGTACATTGAGATGTAACCACCACAGATACACACACACACACACACACACACACACACACAACACGTGAAGATGATTCACCTCCTCTAGAAGGAAAAAAAAGATGGGAACCAGACAAAAGCACAGTAGCAGAGAAGTGTCCTCCCACACACACTCCCTAGCAGCGGCAGCGCTGCAGCCGCACAACTGCAAAGTGCATTCTAGGTAGTGTATACGCCAGCGACTGGCAGAGAGAAATCGCGATGGACCCGTTACGACGTTGACCCTTCACCTTTGGTCATCTTATCGGCCATCGCCTCTATGTGTGCGCGTGAGCGCTGGGCTGCGGGCTGCTGGCGAGCAACCACAAACTTCTCATAGAGGGCAATGCGCTTGGACCGCTCCCGCTCCATGCCTCCCTGATAGAGCCGCGAGGCCACCTCAGTTTGCTCGCCAGATGACAGCTTCTTAGAGCTACGCACGTAGTGGCTGGTCTCCTGCGTGTAGAGTGTTTCCATATTTTGGTTCTTCCTCGCAATGGACTCCTCATACAGACGGTTCACCATGGCATCCCCCTCTGTCTTTGACATGACTCTGGTGTTCGCCGTAGCGTCCTTCATGATGGCCACCTGCATCTGCCGCGCAATTTCCTCACGCTCCGCTTCACGGCGAGCGAGTGAGTCGTCGTAGAGGTGCTTGATGCGCGCCTGCAGCTGATCATCCGTGATCCTCTTGGGTTCCACCAGCGGCTTCAAGTTATCAGGCCGCTCCGGCACCCTAGTGAGTCGCTCAATGCTTCGCTGCAACTGATCAGCGGTCATCTTCGGAGTGGGATCCTCATCGTGGTAGTGTCCGGAGTCCATTATGAAATGTGTATACTACTTTCTTTACGTGATGTCGCCTCTGCTGCTGCCTTCAAGTCGTGCTCTCCCACGACAAATAGTAATAATGACAGAAAAGAAAGTGGCTACTCCCTATGCTGCAAGATGACAAGTCACAGCATAACCGAGGACGCAAATTAGTGGTTTCATTGACGAGTGGATAGTAAAGATGAGCGGAAAGTGCAGGAGAGGGAAGGGAGAAGGGGAGAATGTGCGATCATATCACAACTCCATAACAGCATTTCATTACCAGAAGACCAGCGCCCCGCCATTATCTCTAACACTCACTTTTTTATATAACTGGCGGTGTGTGTGTGTGTGTGTGTGTGTACATACTTGCAATACCAAGGTTTAAAAAAAGAGATGCCTGCACGACACCGCTGATAATAATAAGAACAGGTAGTAGCTGGCAGTGTCCGCTGTACATCCACAGCACCTCTCTCTTTCTCTCTAAGCGCATCTAAATGTATTCAAGTGCACAGTTCATTCCAGCAGGCACTGGAATAAGTGCAGCTGCTGACGTGATGCGGAAGGATCTGCAGTATCGTCGAGGGTTTCCGCATCCTCACCACAATTATGCACCACCCCCTTCCCTTCGTGCAATAACTTTGGACGTTCACCGCATCTGTAGTTCTATATCAGAAACGAGCTTCAGTCCCTTACGGTGCGACTGGGATAGTCTACACATGTAACTGTACATTCCGTGATCACCACCACTCCAAGTAATGCAAAGCCCCTCCCTCTCTTTTATAGCCTCGACGAAAAAGGGAAAAGTAACCGATAAGGACGTGGCATGTCGGGTGTATTCTCATTTGTACCTCAGGCAAAAAAATAATAGTTCTAAGTGTATATGTAAAAAAAAATCATTATGGTGTGTGGAAGAAATACACAGACGCTGTGCCCACTGATTGGGTGAAGCCTGTGCACACACACACACAAGGGACGCGCAGACAACTTTAGTTTGAAAGAGTGGGTAGCTCAGGGTCATTATGACACCATAGGAAGGGAATTCTCACATACGTCGCCATAGCAAAACTTACAGTAGAAGAACGCCTTCGGGTGGGAGAGCAGCGCCTGTAGTGCACCCACCACACATCTCATCAAATGTATATATAGGTATATATATATATATATATATATATATATATATAGGTATATTTACTCCACCCTGTAGACGTATGACTTCATCAATTCGCTGACGACGCCTGGACTCCAAGTGAGCACCAAGTGCGCCTCAAGGTCCTCTGCGGTTGGCGTGGCAATCCCATACATGGGGGTGTAGAGATCAAACAGCTTCCCAACTGCATCAATCGCGTCCTCCTGCGTGCGAATGCGAAGTTGCGATCCCCACGATACAATCTCCTCCGCCAGCGCGCCCTTCACTTCAACGTACTTGCAATAGAGCTCATCCAGGGGCCAGTACCTCCCAAATCCGTCATCGGTGACGCAGGAATCCACGACCGTATCGCCAATGAATGAGTTTCTAGTTAGCTCCGCTACGTTAGGCTGAATGCCCTGTCCGAGATCAATGAAGTAGATGAAGCGGAGGGACCCCAGTTGGGGGTCTGCAGCCTCTAAGTCGGCGGGGAAGCGGAGATACCGCGCGGGGAGATCGGCATGGGCCTGGTACTGGACGAGAATGCCATCGTACTGCGGCCGCGTGGTGGCAGAGAACGACGGATCCGCAGCGCTCTCATCCGCTGTCACACCAGAGTGCCAGTGCTTTGTATGGCGGAAGCCAATGTTGTCACCGCGGAGCTGCCCACTCAGCATCACGTCAAGTGCGCGCCACTCAAAGAGCGCCTTACTCACCAACTGCGCATAGAGGAACTGAAAGAGTTCGCCGTCACGCAAGGGGGAGTTCAGAAGAGTGTCGTAGAGTGGGTCGTAGTCGTCCTCGTCCTCGCGCAGGAAACGTCCAATGGTACCATCCATAAGATCCGTGACAAGATAGCACAGCTTCGTTGTGGCAGCGTCCCCGCCACGGCGGACGGTGTCGGCATCCTCGAGGGGGAGCCCACGTGGAGGTGTGCTGCTAACGATAAAGTCATGTGCCCTGCACGTGTGGCAGATGCCAAAGTCATCGAGCTGGTTGCACAGCACAAAAAATGACACATCCGTGAGGGACTCATGGACGTACTTCTCGTGCGGCATGCCATCCGGCACCACGAACACCTTCACCGCCACCGGCAGCCGGTGGCGGCCGTAGCACCCGCGGTAGACGAGGCCGCTGCCCCCGCGGCCAAGAAAGCCCACCAGCTCAATGCCGTCCGTCACGCCATCGAAGATGGAGGCGAGTCCCTCGTGCGCGTAGTGCCGCCAGCGTGTCACGAGGCTCTCCTGCATCGTGAAGGGGCTGGTGGGTGCCACGTAGACGCCCCTGTTGGTGGATCCCAGCACTGTATCCGCAGCCGGCAGCAGGCCGCTACCAGCCTCACAGACGGTGGTGTGGATTGAGAGGCGCAGTTTGCTGGAACTCCGAGAGGAGAGCGTGGTGATGTTCTGGGAGATATTGACGAGCGCTGCATCCCCGTCGTGCTCTGTGGTAAGATGTGAGTATCGGCACAGTGGTGTGGCGACTGCATGTCTGATGTTCAGTGCCACCGGTCGCGGGGTAGCGAGCGCGCTCACATGCAGCGTACTGGCGCCAAGCGTGCTCGCTACACGGGAAAGGGTGTTGGGACCCATGAAAGGGGTGTCCTTTGGGGTGTGCAGCACAGACCCGTCCCATGACGATCTGCGCTTCTCGGGACACACAAAGAAACGGGACAGCGACGGACTTCCCGCGCGCAGGGCAGCGAAGGCGTGCGCCTCACTACAGCGGAATATCTTTAGTGGAACCTGCGCAGTCCAGACCCGCTCGCGGTCACATCCATATCCCTTGCTGAAGATATCAAACAACCCATGCAACGCGAGGGCAGCTGCCATCGGCGATGTGATCTCCTGTGCTGCCGCCCAACGCGTCGCCGCGTGGCCAAGCTCCCCGAGACACGGGACGTCACCAGCGCATCCAAAAAGCGGGAGGTGTGCCGTCTCGCTCAGCTGCGCGGCAGTCGCGTACATGGGTATGATCGCCTCCTCCATGTTCAGCAGCGTCAGCACCCGCGACGGGGCGGGGAATGTAAGCCACTTCCGCAGCAGTGCAGGGTGCTCGAAGGCCAGCGCCTGTCTGCGGCACGTCCATACACCAATCAAGTCTGACCGCAGCCACCGCGGCGACGCGCTGCCCTCCCCATGACCGCTAGGAAAGGTCATGCCAGGGAATCGAATGTCAAAGAAGGCGCGAAAGACGAGCTGCAGGTAGTAGAGCTGGAACACTTCGCCGTCAGTGAATGGCTGGGTGACCATGGAGGGGGCACTGGCGCCAGTGCCGGCACTGATGGACAGTGGTGGCCGTCTTAGCACTCCTTTGCGCGCCATGGGAAGCATCACCGCCACGGGAATCTGTGTGCTGCTGCTCCGCAGGGCACTCGTCAGTAAGCGCCTCGTCTCCTCCACACCACTAGAGAGCATCTCACAACGCACCTCGCAGCCGCCGAGGAGGTCACGCCAAGTGGTCAACTGCACGGTCAGGAATGGAAAGCTGGTGGAGTCACAGGTCCCGGCATCTGCGAGCGCCACGTACAATGCGACGGCCGTGCTGTAGCGGCGCCACCGCTCCACAATGGGGCACTGCATCCCCTCCGCGGTGCTCTTCCCCACGCCAGGGACTGCCATACCAGCCTGTGTGAACGGTGGAGGCGGCACGACACCGGTCGCAATGGTGGACACCGACGTGTCGAGCGCCGCACGGCCAGCAAAAGAGTCGTCCCAGCTCGCTACCACGGGCTCAGCCGAGGCCGCTGTCATTGGCCGCGACGCTGAGTGTCGCAGCAGCTGCGCATTAGAATCACCATTACCCTCGCTGTTGCGGTGGCTCTCGGCCGGCACGCCGAGCCGGTCATCGTTGACCACTCCGGAGGTTGCCACCGTTGGTCGTAAAGCCGGTGGTGCCCAATCATCTGCGAGGGGGCACACCACAAAATCTGTACCATCCGCAAGGCACCCCTCGTAAGACTCGATTATGCTACGAATCGGTGACACGTCGTGGGAGCGAGCGTACACACGAAAGCCGCGCCCCTCAACGTCATTGAGGTGTACTGTACAGCACTCCCGCGCCACAATGGCGGCAGCGGCGGCCCCGAAGTGGGAGAGGAGGCTCCTGTGGGTGCTTGGGAGAGGCTCCTCACCACACGCCTCCTGCTTGTTGTGCAAACAGAGCAGCGAGAGGAAAGACTCCAGCGGGGCATCATTGAAGGCGGCACTGCCGAGGTGCTGCAGGTGGCGCAGGGGGTGCGCGCCAGTGGGTGGTGACGGCGCCCCGGAGGCCTGGCCTTCCTCAGGTGAGGAGGTGGCGTCTGGGCGAGGGTACCGAGCGATGAAGCGGCGCCGCAGCGTACGCGCGAGGGGCTTTGCCGGTTGCGTCGGTACGCTCACCACCACAGAGGCGCGCGACGCCTGCTGGTGCCACTGCCTGTTCACTTCTTCGAACTGAACGGAAGAGGCGGTAAGAAACGTTGCGGGGCCACAGATCTGCACATGTCCCGGCCGCGTAGGGCGCTGGCAGCCCCGCTGCCTCCGCAGTGTTCTGTGTGCGCCATCGTGTGCGGAGGCAGCCGTGGCGTCAGCATGGCTGGCACGACGCCTAGGTCCTGAAGTATCACTGGGGCCCTTGTCTGTAGTGCTGTTGCTGGTGGTGGTTATAGAGCGCCACCGCCTCCTTAGAACAGGCCGCCCGCCGTGTGGGGGATGGCAGTGGAGGTGATCCTGATGGGGTGGGCAGTGATGGGGAGCACTGGCGCCGCCACACGGAAGAGATGAATTGGGCTGTGGAAGCGGCAACGTGACTATCTGATCTCTCATTGCTCACTATTGCTCACCTCTCGACCCTTTCTTGATCTAACTGTATATGTGTTTTTTAAAAAAAGAACACAGAAAAGGTAACGTCAATTCCTGAGGTTGACCCGTTCTGTGCTGTCCTATGCACTACGATTGATTGTACGAGTGTGTCGGCTCAGATGGAGCGTAGCTGTTTGCTCCACTCCCCACCCCTCCTCCAACCCCAGTCGTTCGCCTGTGCGTGATGGGTGCTGTTTGTGGGGGGTGGCAGCTGCGATACAACTAAGTGTCACAACAGTAACACGAAGATGTATACAGCAAAGCAATATATATATATGTATGTATTTGAAACTGAGAGAGGCTGCAGTCAAGGAGGAGACGAGGGAGAATGTGTAACTGTGTTAGTATCACCATGCCATCCAGCCATGTAGTGGTTCAGAGCTGCTGGCAGCATTTACAAAGGAGAGAAGCAAGAGTACAAACCGTACATCCGAGAACACTACAATGTACGAGGACACGGTTTTCTTTTGCTGTTCTTTTCACCTCCATGGATTTATCAGTGTAAATAAGTGTGTGCATGTGGTTTGTTGTTGTTGCGGTCTCCCATTGCCCCTACAATAACATCAGTGCATGTAAGAGGGCGGACCGCCGGTCTGCGGTGCGACAGTCCGACGGTTATCTCCCTTCTCCATACTTCGCCGCGTGCTGGCCGCCTCCACTCGCCGCCGCTCATACTCGGCCAAGTCGCTCCGCATCTGTCGCGTCTGCCTCGCCTTGTGCTCCTTATTCCACAGATAGGGCATGAACCATGGGATGTCCTTCAGACGCTGGTTCATCGTATCCATCTCCTTCAGGTACTGAACCCGGGAGTCCAGGGAGGTGCTGGCCTCGCCAAAGAAACTGGTCAGCTCCTCCTTCAATTCACGCGGCAGCTCCCGCTCTAGCCTCTCCCCGTCATAGATCCACGTGATCTGTGGGATGTTCGGGCGCGTCTTGATGTTCTCCATAATAACCCGCTTCACCCAGTAGTTCAGTCTGTGCAGTTGCGGCTCCATCGCGAAGCGCGCTCCGGGATCGACTGTATTCCAGACAATGTACACCTCCTTCGACCTGCGTGAGGCGAGCACCTCCTGAATGATTAACTGCGCGAACTCGATGTTCTCGCCGATGTGCGCCGGACAGGCCTTGAGGCGGCGACGTAGGTGGTAAGCAACCTTCTCGGAGAATGTCTGCGCGGAGGGCGACATGTTTGAGCGGTGCTTAAGGTAGCGCACCTCTTTGCTCATCATCCCCGTCGGCTCCGGGGCCCTGGGCCACAGCTTGCCTTCCGCCAACTTGCGTGCGGCGAGCGGGGTGTACGGAGTTGGGGGGGCCTCGTGCTTGGCCGCCTCCTGAGGAGAGTCGTACTTTAGTGCTTCGCGCTCAGAAAAGCCGAAGCCTTTGCTGTGACGCAGCGGCTCTAGGTCCCCCAGCCCCTGCAGGGCGTATGTGGTGTTCACATTTGCCCCCTCGCGGTCCAGCCGCGAGCCTCGCGAGTAGAGACGTTGCTCCACGTAACGGTAAGCCGAGTGGTCCCCCGGGTTGATCCTGCGGTTGGCGAGCACCTCCTTGATGGTCTGGTCGCGCTGGCTTAGGGTTTGACGGATCGGAAGCACAGAGAGATTGCGGAAGCGATGCCGCAACTTTGTGCGGTACTTCAGTGTTTGCTTGCTGGCAAGCGCAGCAAACGTGCGTCCAAGCATGTTCGTCTTCAGATACCGTTTGCTGCTATCAAAACAAAAAGTGTGTGTGTGGGGAGAGAGAGAGATGTCCCTCTCTCTCTGCTTAGCTTATTGTTGCCGTTTCCGCCCCCCCCCCCTCTTTTCTTCCCAAAAATGCCTAATGTGTGTCAACGTGCCTATGGATGCTCATAGAGAGAGGTTGCGTTCACGAGGCGAGTCGAATGAAGGCAGAATCAAGCAGTCATGTAAACAAGAGGATCCCACACTGACCACACGCACAAGCGACATGAAAGGACTCTCAGTCCTTCGGATAGCATATTTCTGTATGTATGTGTTTGCGTGTGTGTGTGTGTGTGTGTGTGTAACTATGTATATATGTGTATAAAGATGCTGCGAAAGTGATTAACCGCCAGTAAGTGTGATGACGAGGTAGAGAACACAAAGTGGAGGGTTGAGTGGTGCGCTACTACTGACCCCTTGTGCCCAATCGCTTCCTCTTCTTCCGAATATGAGAGACCTCGTACTCGGGAATGGCTGCCACGTACATGCGCCTTCCCTGAAACACAGAGGACAGGGTGTACTGTGGACACGCCATCTTTTTTAGCATCTCTTTCAGCACCTCCAGCCGCGCTGCCACCGACCCCCCACCCTCACTCCCAACGGCAGTAGATTTCACGATGGACGAGCGGCGGAGACTAACCGTCGAATACCGCCGCAGGCCATCCAGTGTGAAGGCGTGGTAGAAATCTGCTGCATCGGCGTCCAGCACATTGTCGGCCTTTGGGTCGGTGATCCACGTGGCCTCTGAAATGAGGTGCGTGCTCTGAACACCGCTACTGGAGCGCTGGGAATCGTCCAGGACAGTTGCCGAGGCAGGTACCTCTAGCTCCGTGAGCTGCTCCGCTGGAGTGCTCTCAGGGAGCGATCCAAGGGCGTCCTCCGCCAGCTTTGCGCGGTCATGTACGTGAGGTGGCACGGCCGTTACTAGAGCGGCAGGGCCACCAGACTCGCGACCGTCCTCGCGCTCGTACCCAAAGTCGTCCAGGTCGTCGTCGAGCACCTCCCGAGCCGCCATCAGAGCGAGCTCCAGGTCCTGCGCCCGCGCCTGGACAGAAATGACTGAGTTATCGATAATCATCAGGGACTTGATATTGGTCATCTGCTGCAGAAGATACCCACTGCAGCCCTCCCAGGGACCCTCCAGCGGTTCCCTTGGGAGCCGCCTGATCGCATCGCTGCTCATGTAGGCGCGGAACGAGGCACACTGCGACATGAGGAAAGGATAGACCTCCGCCAGAATGGCAAAGAACTCGTTCAGCGACTCTGGCACCTCGTCGGGAAAGCTATCGACGGTGCCGCAGTCAGCGCTGGCCTCCGTGGCTCCGCAGTCTCCGCTCCTCTGCTGCTTGGCCGAGGCCAATTCCACCTCCACCAGCTGCCCGTTGTGCCAGCCGGTAATGCGCTCCACATACCTCACCAGATGTGGGTACCCCTCCACCAGCTGGGATGCTGGTGGCTCGTCGACGAGGAAGTAGCACGAGAAGGTTGAGCCCAGCATCACATCGGCGAAGGTCGGGTGCGGGGTACCGAGGAGGAACTCCATCTCGGGGTGCTGTGCAAAGTGCACCTCCAGCGCCGCGCAAACCCGCTTAAAGTGCTCCTGCATGTATGGGGTGGTGGTGCCGCTGATCCCGAAGGGCTCATAAACCGGCTTCAACGTCGACCGCACCAGCGGCGCGATCGTTCGCACCGGTGCAACATTGGAGAAGAGGAAGAAGTAGCGGATGTAGCCCTCAACGATGTCAGTCTCCTCGCTGAGGATCCAGCGGTACATGCTGCCGACCCGAGGCAGCCACCATCCGCAGTACACCACCGTCGCCCAGGCGGCCAAGTACAACTGCGGGTGCGTGCGCTTGTTGAGGAACATCCGCTGTCGGCCCGCCTCCGCAGTAGTGGCCCCAGCTGAACTGGACGTGCCACACTCTGCCGCCATGCGCCCTACAGCGGCGTGGTCGCTCTCCATCTCCACCGCCTCTGCGAGCTGCCACACCTGGAGGTGAGAGGTACCCCATGGCGTCAGCGTACACGCAGCGCCTTTTGCCCGATAGTAGAGCATGTACAGAACTGTAGAGGTGATACTCGTGCAGTACACCCGGAATGGGAGCCTCTTGAGTCGCAGGTACGTGACATGTTGGTGAAGTGGAAGCGTGTATGGGGCTCCAAGGATCCGGAAGACAGACATAAATATACTTTTTTTTCTACGTGACCGCCGCCGCAAGCTGACCCCCTCTCCAAACTCCTGCCCGAGCGCAGTGCCCTCTCGCACTGGTGGTTTACCTTTCTTTCGTTTCTCTCTATTGTGATGATATTATCGGGTTCTGGGCTCCCACACATTCGAAAGGCGCAGACCCACTGAGAACGACAAAGGATGACACGGCAAGAAGAGAAAAACGGGGTAGCGAAGAGCGTTGTAGTAGTGGGCCATGATCATCGTGCGACACGCGGGAGAAGCACGAGAGGTGTGTAAAGACAAGGATAATCCATAAGGAGTCCGGGCAGAACGAAAAAAAAAGGATGATCGCATATAGCACGTGTACGTGCACGGTGTAAAGCTCTGCAAGCTTCTATTAGTCTATGTAACAACCGAAAGGGGAGCACGGTCAGCGAGTGCGCGACTCCTGCGTCACTGCAGCAGACCCCCACATACAAGGCACAACGATAACACAGCAAAATCGCTCATTCCGCAGCTCGCACAGCGCGTCAGGACACACTCACCAGAGAACAGCGAGAGAGGACAAAAAGTCCTCCCAGAAAATACAGTTGTGTGACGCTCAGCCGCCTCCGCTGGGCCGGATGACTCCAAGGCCCCGTCGGCTGGTGGCGGAACGTGCTCGGACGTGTACGAAAGCGACATGGTCATGCGTGCGGTGAGGGGCATGTCGCAGAGGGAGCATGGAAATGCGTGCACGCGTGAGGCGGCTGCAGCAGTGGTGCACTGGTGCAGAAAAGCAGTGACGGCTGTCACCCACGCGGAGGAGCACCAGCCCATCGACATCCACAGCGAATCCCCACCGAAGTAAGTGCTATTGTGGTCGCCAGCGCTCGCACTCAGCCCCGTAGGGGACGACGACGACGACGGCGCGGAGGTTGGCGCCAGCTTTAGCGCCGCCTCGTGTTGGCCCAGGTAGAGCCGCACGTACTCCAGCGCGCCCTCGTAGCTGAGGGTGGCGGTGCCAGCGGCACTTGGGTCGCCTTCCAGGCGGAATCTCTCACCCTCACGTGGGGCAAACGCGGCGTATCCTTCGTGTCGCGCCATCACTGTCATCGCATTGGCAGCCACAAGCTCCATAATCGGGGTGGCGTCCCGCGGGCAGCGCCGCCACAAACCCACAAGCAGCTCCCACCACGTGCACTCCCCAGTTGTGGGAGCAGACGCAGACGCAGTCAGCAGGGATCCACGTATGTGTGAGCCGAGGACGTCCCCTGGTGTGTCTGGCATCACCCATCGCAGAAAGAGCTCCACACCGTACTGATCGCGGAGTGCCACGTAGCGCGCACGAAGTGCGGCGCAAAGTCCCTCTGCACCACTCACTCTATTGACAAGAGGGGCTGGGGAGGAGGCAACGGCGACCCTGGAGTCCGTCCGCGCTGCCACGCAGGCAGGCGGTGACGCAAAGAAGCGACGACGCGACTCCACATACCACTGCAGCGACTTAGCATCACCGCTTTGCGGAAAGAGTGCCTCCCACACAAAGAACGAGGAGCTGGACTGTCGCAACCACAGTTCTGCCAGGCGCGAGCTTGCAGTGGTGGCTGGTGGGGTGCTGCTCTCCTCGGCGCATTCGCTGACGCCCGAGGTCGCACTGGTGGAAATGACGCAGGCAAGATCAAGCAGGCGATTCAGGAAGCGGCGGCTGTCACTCGCAGCCACGGGAACCAGATGTTGCGGCATCCCACGCGGGGAGCCCGACTCCACTAGCATGAGCGCCAGCGTACAGCTGGAGTGGAAGGCCACTCCGCAGACTGCCGCCACAGCGTCCAGAGGCAGGGACGTTTTGCCAGCAAGGAGAGGGCAGCAAAAGATCTGCATGGCCTGATGGCCCTCCGTCAAGTACCCATACAGCGTACCACGACCCACTGCCACGACTACATGCGAAGCTACCATCATTGAAGTTGCTTCGGTCCCGACATCAAGTCGACTTTGAATATTCCGAAGTGACACAGCGATAATCTTGCGAAAGCGCAGGTCATGCATGTGTGTGTCAGGGCTGTAATGGGCTTGTAGCAGCCATCTCGATGGAGTCGGCTGTGCCGTCATCGCTTCCAGAGACGACTCCCACTTCGCACTGAACTGACCGCTCACCATCCCCGAGGTGGCAGATATGAATGTTGTCACGCATAGCTCACCACTGCGCAGTGGTGCAGTCTCCTTCCTTGTGTCGCCGACTGCCCGGTGAGTCGTCCACGTGGGCGGAGTGGCAGCAAAGCAGCAAATAGAGGACGGCACTGCGCGCAGCTGCGGCACCTCCACGTAGTGGAGCAGGGACACGCCATGCTCCCTTGAAATCGCAAACACACGAAGCACAAAAGGGCTCGCAACCGCCAGAAGATTTGGAGGAGCGCAGTGAGCAGCATTGCTCGGACCACTGGCACTGGCATGTGGGTCCCAGTCATATTGCACCAATGAGACACAGCACGGGGGCGCAGCTGCCGCACCCAAAAGGTCGTCACTCAATGGATGCGCAGGCGGAGGGAGCGCCAGCATCTGTGGGTCATCGTCGTCCGAGGTGTTCCCCATGAAGTCAAGCACGTGCACGCCACCATTCGTAATGATGGCAAGTAAGTCCTCCCGTAGCCACACAGTGTCAACCAGCGAATAGTGAGTGATCTCATGCGCCTGTGAGGCGGCCTCGCCATCACCACGGCCCCTCTTTGTGCTCCGCCGTTGTGCACTCGGTTTTGTTACGCATGATGGCAGGTTAGCATTACTCTCATCCCCACTACCGTCAGAATCACTGTCGTTACTGTCACATGCCGGGTCACTGCTGCTAGAGCCAGTCCGACGTCTCCCTCGGCTACCCCGTCGACGCCCTCTTCCGCCTGTGATGGGGTTTGCGCTGCCCCGCACACCCCTCTCAGAGGACTCTGACGCGCCAGGCGACCCAGCAGAGGTAGCAGTAGCTGCCTCTCCACTCCTCTCCGCAGCGTGTGTGCCCGTGCGCTGCTTCTGTTGTTTTGCTGGTGCCTCGCTCAGCGAGGGGCCGCGCTGCAGCCGCCCCTGGCCCTCTGCACTGCAGGCCACCCCGACACCTTTGCTCGCCCGCACAACCCCGCTCTGCCGGGAGACACGATAAACAATGAGGTTTGCGCTTGTGCGAGCGCACAGGCGCGCCTCTGCTGGGTAGCACCCCTCAGGCAGCATGGCCGTTGCCCATGTAGCACCGACACCCACCTCAGTGGACTCCCTCCCATCACGGTAGCATAGCGGGTGGTGCCGTGGCACAAGCTCCGCTGCGGCACTGACAAGGCTCTCAAGGTACAGCTGTACCGACCAGCGGGTGCACACCAGCAGAACGTTGTGCGGCCCCCAGCCTACGCAGTCGGCGGAGGTCGCTGGGTGATCGTTCACTGAGAAGCACTCGTCGAGGAGCACGGAACTGTACTGCATCTATCCAAGAAACAGGGAAATTCCAGGCGCAGCGGAAATATGGGCGACGTGGAGAGAGAGGAAGGAGCACGATTACAATAATGGTTGTCAGCTGTATGTGCTGTGTTCTATGGTGTACATATATATATATATATGAGTATGTGTATGTGTGTATGTGTGTATGTGTGTATGTGTGTGTCTAACTTCCTTTCTCTTTGCTTCTCCGCCACACAATCGGCTGGCGCTCGTTATGTGCGGTTGGATGCTGCACGCAAGCCACAAGGGTGGTGGGTAAGCAGCGTTGTGCCAATCAAGGCGGCCTCAGTGGTGTATGCCACTTGTATCTGTGGAGGGCGTGTAGCGTTGTTGTGAGGGAAATAGTTTGCGCTACAACATGCACAAGATGCACTCGTTACGGGGAAATATATATATATATATGTGTGTGTGTAAGAGAAAAGGGGTTGAAGATAGCGTGTGAAGTGCTTAACGTCATGGCATCACATGAAGAGCACAGCCATAACATATAGAAACTGCAACTAACGCTGACAGTAATGAGGGCCCAACCCACCCTCTTTGCTTTGCTTTGTTTACACGTGATCCATGTGTGTTGCAGGTTCTCTTATAATAAAAAAATACTAAAGAAAGCTGGATGGTATGAAGATAACCACGTGTATTCACACATACAACCAAACAAGAATAATTGGAAGAAACACTATGATTGCGGTTGATCATTTACATACTGAATTGGTGTAACATCATACAAAAAAAAGTGTGGTAACTCTGCCCACAACTGCGGCACACAAGCTTACTGGAGACGGTGCATCAAGCAGAGGAACACGAAGTGTGTTCTCATCTGCCGCTGGAATCCATCCCAGCTCCGCGATGGTCTCCTTTCGACCATATGGCTGGTGCGCGCAGCGGAGTGTCCCATGACGTGCAGTGGCCACAGCGTCAACAGTGACAGCCACCAGCATATCCGCATTGCAGTGTCAGAACATACTCACAACATACTTGTACATCTCTCGCTCGTCCATATGTGCCTTTTTGCTGACCGTTTTCGGTCCTCCTCTCACTAATGCACCAGCGGGAATATATACATATATATATATATATATATATATATATATATATATGTATTAGCAAATGCGCTAATGTTCAAACAAAAGAAGGAGAGAGTAAATACAGTGTAAAATGGGCACACACACACACACAGATGCAAAGACAAAGAAAAGGGCTTGTATGTGTGCTTGTGCTGCTCCTTCTTTCCGTTAGCTCCCATCACTTCCCTCTCTTCGTATTATACATCAATGTAAGGGAGGTGGTTGGTTGCTACTGCAGCGCCGTTGCTGTTCCCAGGAAGCTTGTCAACACTAGCGTACAGCACGCGGCGCTGCTGCTGCATCGGTGGCGCAGGGCGTAGCATGGCTGGAAGCGTGGACGTGAACGCAACCGCAGCGGCCTCGCCCTCGACAGCATCAGCGGCAGCGGTAGCTCCCGTCACGGCAGACATCTCCTTCCGGGACATACGACTCACTTGGCTGTCGTACTTTGTCAAGGAGTCGCGCAGCCCGGTTGGAAGAACGCTGCGCTCAGCGATGGACCTCAGCTCCGCAAACAGTGGAAAGGTGAGGTGCTGGTAGCGCTCGAGTTGGGTGACGCGACGCAAGAGTTTCTCCTTCTCCTCACCGAGCTTCTGTACCTTGTACCCATCCATCACCTCCTGCTCCACGCGCATACTTGCCACAGTGCTGTTAAGGCCCGTCACCTGCCTCCGGTATCCATCCACCTCCTTCATGAGCTTCCCATTTAGCTCCGTCAGCTGTACGAACCCAGCCTGGTCGCCGAGCGCCACCTCCAGTCGCTCGATCGTGCGCTTCGCGATTGCTAGTTCGCCGCGGGCGTCGCAGCACTCCGCCTTCAGCGACTTCACCACTTTCTCGTTATCCAGCTGCGTGTCGCGTGCCTTCTGATGCGCTTCTTGGAGTTGCTCTTGCATCCGCTTCACGTTGCGCTCCGCAAAATCGGCGCGGTCGGCCTCTGCTTTACGGGTCTCGCTCAGATCCTTTATCTCTCTGGTGAGCCGTCCCTGCAAATCAGCTAACTCGCTCGTCACCTTGTCAATGTGCTGGATGTGCTCGCGACGCCTCTTCTGCCCGTCCTGCTGGAGGTCCTCCAGCTTGGCTCGCAGGTTCTCCTTCTCCGCGTTCAGGTAGATTGCGTTGTTGGTGTACTCCTCCTCCTTCTCCTGTAGCCGCCCACGCAGCCGGTCAACCTCCTCCCCGCGGGTATCGTGGCAAGCGGTCATGTGAACTAGTTTCTCGTACAGCTCCTTCTCCGTCGCTGCAGCCCGCTGAGTGACTGCTGTCAGCTTCCCCTGGAGACTGTCGCGTTGCTCAGTGACGCGCTCCAGGTCGTTCAGCAGGCGACTCTCCTCCTCTTTATGACTGCTCTCTGCAACACTGCGTTCAGCCGTGAGCCGGTCGGTATCAGCGCGGAGGACAGTAATCGTTTCGTAGGAAGTGCGATCTGCCTTCTCCATTGCCTCCTGAAACTTCTGAAGCCGTATCTTTAGGCTGTCCACCTCCGCTCTGGAAAGTACCTTATAGTTGAAGGCCTCCTCCTCCTGTTTCTGCTTTGCCTTCAGGAGAGCAGCCATGTCCACCTTCTGCTTCTCGAGCTCGCCCTTCATCGCCACGTTGGTCTGAAAGTCCTCCTGCTCACGATTCAGTGAGCGGCCGACATGAGCCTTGTGCTCACCCTGCAGCTCCCTGTGCTCCCTTCGCAGTTCGTCGAGCTTGGTGGTCAGCTCCTCCGCTTGTGTGCGGTGGACACCCACCTCGAGCTGTAGCTGTCGCTGCTGCACAGCGGCCTCAGAAGTGGCGCGGTCGAACTGCTCGTAGAGCTGTTTGTTGCGGGCCCGCTCCTCGTCCAAGACGGTCTGTGTTGCCTCCACCTCCTTCAGACGGTTCTGCGAGGTGAAATAAAGACGCTTGTTCTCCTCGCGCACGGAGTCGAGCTGGGTGTTGAGGATGCCCACGAGAAGGCTAGACTTCTCCTCGTCCCGGTCCTTGCGGTCCAGCGTGGTTTGAAGTTGTGTCGCCAGCTCCTTGTACTTTGACACCTCTTCGTTTAAAACCTTCAGCAGAACGGTGGTCTCCGCGTCGACGCTGCGGGGGTCCACATCCGTCACATCGTGGCCCTCCTCCGCACCCTCCCCCTCTCCCGTCTCTGCCTCCCCAGCCTTCGCTCCCGTGGCGGGGCGTATGACGCGTGTCTGGCGTTGCAGCTCCGTGTGCTTCTGCTGCAGCTCACTGAGGCGGCCCTCCACCACCCGGCACTCGGCGCGCACCAGGGAAAGCGTCTCTTGGTACTCCGCACCCTTTTCCTCTAGCGTGCGAGCGGTGTCCTGGTAGCTGCGCTCATTGGCCTCGGCAAGTGCCTCCGCCTCGAGGTGGCGCAGCTGCGCCAGCTCAAGCTCATTGTTGAGCAGTGCAGTGCGGCGGATGGCGGACTCCCGCTCGCTTTCAAGGAACTGCTGGGCCTGCTGAAGGCCAGCGACAGTCGCGCGGAGTTCCTGGACCTCACGTTCCCGCAGCTCCGCCTGTTCGACGAGCTCCTTCTCACGCGCCTCGTAGTAGGCCTTCCGCTCCCGCTCCGACACCGCGTTGCGGGTCTCCGCCTCGCGAACACGGTGACTCTCCAGTATCTTGTGCTCCTCCTCCTCTACTCTTTGACGCAGCATGACCTCCTCGTTGCGCAGTCGCTCTCGCTCCTGCTCGAACTGCAGCTCTGCCACCTTCTGTGCCACCTCTGCACTTTTCGCCGCGCCCTTCGCGCCACCCTTCTTCTTTGGCGCCATATGTGTAGTGATGTGGATAAGAAGGTTGATGAAAGTGTCGGTGCGTGTGTCTGCGATGCCGTGGGCGGGAAGTACTGGTCGGGAAAGACGGTGGTGGTGATGGCGAGAGGCTGTGTTGAACAAGAAAGGTACCTGCAAATATATATATATATATATAGTCGAGACACCGGTGCACCAGCACTACCGAAATAATAATAAAAGAAAGATCAACGCCTAAATGAACTCTGCAAGGGATATGATACAAGTTGAAGTGACGAGGGGGGGGGCAGTGCACCTCTCTTAGCAATGATAACCTGACCAGTCCGAAGTCTGACCACTCTCTTTTTGGAGGGTAAAGAGGCGATGGCGACAAAGTAGTTACTGTTTGCGTCCGCAGGTGTGAAATGGAAAGCAAGAAGAAAAAGTAGATGGAGAGAAAGAAAGAGCGGGAATGAGTGCGGTGTGGAGGAGAGTCACAAGTGAATCGAAGGGGAGGGGGGACTAGGAGAGAGAATGTGTGCGTCTGTGTATGTGTGTACCCTCACTCATTCAATGTAACAGAAATACAATGGAGTGCGATAAATGGTCACTCGCGCACACATACTCTCTCTCTACTAGGGTTGGGTGAGGAAGGGGCAGCGAATTGATCAGTTGGGTTGTACGGATGCTTCAGATACAGTGGCTACTTCATTTCATTCTGAAGGAGAGGCTGACATGTACGTAAAGGGAAAATAAATAATAATAATAACAAAAGAAACAGGTGGGGGAGGGAGAGTGGCTCAATAGACCCTCATCACCGATTGCGCATAGAGGGAAAGTGAGAGATTGGTTACGTGAAGTCAAATATCACGTCAACGCAACTCGCGCTGCTGTCCTCGTCTAAGCATTCCATTGGCCAAGTCTATTCTACTGTAGCAAAGGGAGAGTATGGTGTGTGTTTCTAAGGGAGGCTCCATTTCTCTTCCTTTTAATTTCATTCTTATTAACGACTCGCAATCACGCAAATCTATTAAGTGCATGCACACTTATATGCACGGATGATGGCTTACGTATACTTGCAGTGTAGACGTACAAACTGAGGGGGGGGCACGTCCTGATGCCTCCATCTCCTACCACAATGCCCTTGGCTGTCAGAACTATCTCGTAAAGTACCGTGCCTCCGGGAAGAGGGAAGAGGCGGTTGAACACCTTTTTGACTTCTAAGTGGACTTCCGCATACGCAACACGTGGAAATAGCTCAGCAACACTGGAGGCGCAGAGATGACTGCACCAGTCAATCAACGGTGTGCATGGGGGAAAGGAGAAGAGGTAGCATTCATAGCTAGGAGGAGATGGTGGAGGGGGGGGAACACGGTACCTTCCCTCTCCACGTCATCGTCTAAAGCTGTTGTTGAGCACCGTCTCCACTTGGGACAAGATGCCGGTCTGGTCCAGCACAAAGGGCTCCGCGGTCCCATCAGACTTCACGTAGTACTTTTGCCCCACATTGTGCCTGCGGTCACTCTGCCATCTAATATCCACCATTGCGTTGCAAATCACCTGTGAGCGTAGGTTGGAGAGCCTGAAGAGTGTAAAGGCCCCGGATGGGTCGGGGAATACCTTCCGCACGTAGACAAACTTCGTGTCCCGGGGCACCGCGCTCATGTTGCGGTGGTGGCAGTAGGCTGCGTGCACCGCAGCGGGCGTGAGGCCCTCCGCCTTGAGACGCGACGTCTCCTCCACGAAGCCCGTGATGCACTGGAGCACGCCTCCGAGATAGCGCTGGGCCTCCGAGATGGAGAGGATGCGGGCGTCCTCGTCGTAGAAGGTCTGCACGTGCGGGTGCGGCTGACTGCGATTGGTGCTCTCGTTGTTCATGCAGGGCACATAGAGGACCAGCTTGGAATAAATGTCCAACACCGCCGTGCCGACGCCCACCTCTGTCGGGAACATGGCCCCATATCGCCCAGGTTGGAGGCAGTAGTACAGTACCACAGTGTCCTCGTTGGTGAAGGAGTAGAGACGCACCCAGCCGCCGCTGAGGAAGTCGTCTAGGAACTGCTGGCGGTTCTGCTCCTCGTGCGGCAGAGCGAGAAAGGCGCCGGAGCTGTGCGCCAGGGACTGCGGCAGCGGCGCGTGTCCCCGCGCCGGTGTCACCCCCTTGGCGTCGCTACCCGCCGGCATAGGGTTGGGCATGGAGAATCGCGACTGTCGGATCGTCTGGAAGCTCTGGGGCGGTATGGCGGCTGGAGTCTGGAAGGCCATGGGGCCGCGGGGATTGCTCGACGACGACGGAGGCGCTGCAGGGCCTTTGCGTGGCAGCGGTGGCCCACCCTGCGCGGTCATGCCGCTGACAGAGCCTGCCCGCTTCAGTGGAAGTTGCGGGAGAGGAGGGTACGATTGATATGCAGATGCCTGGACCGGCTGGCCCACGTTGGGTGGCAACTGCGGCTGTGGCGGCTGCGGTTTCTGCAGGACTCTCCCGCCGCCCGGGGTGCCAGTGTTGCCGCGCTGGTTCTGTGCGCGTGTGGCGGAGGTACTGCGGGGTACGCGTGCCTGGCGCGGCATCTCTAATGGCTTGTCCGCGACCTTGGCTTGTATCGTGACGACGCCGGCACCGGGGTTGCCGTGGCTCATCTCGACACTCTCCGCGCGCCGGCGGGCGGCGATGCCGATGATGGAGCCCTGCTCATTGTACTCGAGCACCTCCGCTGGTGGGTAATGAAGTGCGGCGGCACCATCACCAGAGTCGGGGTCGAGCTGATGGCGCTTGGCGGGGGGATCACGACGATGCTGCTCCTCCACCTCTAGGATGAGGTCGCGTAGCTCTGCGGAACTGCGTGGGAGCACCTTTGCTTTGCTGCCCGCGTCTCGCTGTGGTAGATGCACGCGTGGAGGCAGGTCGAATGACATGCTGTCACTCCGTGAGGAGTTCGAGGCGCTACGGCGGGAACGCTTCTGCCCCGAGTTCCGACTGACTTTACTGATTTCAGGGAAGCTGGCGTCACCGCGCTTCACAACAAGCGCGCGCACGTCCTCTGGCTCCGCGACGTGCGTATTACCGACGGTGATGGGGCTCCCTGTGGAGGTGCGTGCGTAGGTTGGCCGGGAAGACCTGCAGCCCGCACTCTCACGTGAGTGCTCGCCGGGGAGCTGCACCTCGAGCAGGCTCGGGCGCCGCGGCTCCTCCCACAGCATCGTGTCCATGCGCGAGGAGCGCTGCAGGGACGGGCTCACGCTGGGGCCGCGGCACATGAGGGAGTGTGCCTGCAACTTTGCCGAGGTGGTAAACCGCTTTGCGCAGGTGACGCAGACGAAGCTCACATCCTTGAACCTCCCCGAGTGCGCGCACGAGACACAAATATCGTAGTCGCACTTATAGCAGCGAAAGGCAGGGCGCTCGCCAGTGATACTGAGGATCCCCCGGTCGCACACATTACAATCAAAGCCGTTGTAGCCGTGCGGCATGGAGGTAAGCTTAGTCATGGTATGCTGGTTCATGCACTTGAACTCCTGCTCAATATCGCTGGTGAACTCGCGCGGCAGCGATACGACGGGCCGCAGACTCCACCGCGTGGCTGTCTGGCGGCCTGGATACACCACAGCGTACTGGTCAGGGCTGGCGCGCACGATCTGCCCGTGGGCCGAGGTATCGTCATCTGCGTCGTCATCGCGGGTGGCTCCTCGTGTGCTGGGTCGCTGTGAGTGATGGGGCTTCTGTGGAGTTCCAGACTCGGGCGTGACATTGGCGGAGACTAATGAGATACTTCCCCCGCGAGCCGCCTTGCCGCGGCGCGCCCACATGTGATTCCGCAGCCTCCCCCGCAGCACTTCCTGCTCTTGCATGATGGCCACACGAGCGTCTGCCTCTGCGCGAGACAGCGCAATGGCTTGTGCTAGGATATTAAAGGCCTCGTGGTACTCGAGATACAACTGCGCACGACCCCGCTGCTCGGTCGCCTCAACACGGGCAAGAGCCTCTCTAATCACGGCAGAGACCGTCCTGTTAGGATACGTTGCTATGTTCTGTGGGATGTAGTCTAAGGGAGAATACTGGCCTCCAGGCGAGGGCTCGAACAGATGCAGCTTCTGCCGTAGCGTTAGAGGGCACGACAGAGGGCGTCGGTCCCATAGCGGCTCCTCTAAGACCTCCTGCAGGGTGGCGCGGTTGCTCCGGACAGGGTCAAGGATGTGTGTAATGAGTCGGCACAGTTGAGTGTCCTCATTCCACCCACTCGGCCAGCACCATCTCGCCCCAGCAACTGATTCGAAGAGTGCAATGGTTTTCTGTTCCTTGTCCAGCTGCTTTATTCCCTTGCGCTCGATGGCGTCCACATACGGATTCATGCGCGTGAGTAGCACGTACAGAACGACGCCGATGCTCCACGTATCAACCTCCTGCCCGTAGCTAAGCGAGGGATTGCTCCCACTCTTCGTCATCCGATTGAATACTTCCTCCGCCATCTCAGGTGCCATGTACATCGCTGTCCCAGCGATGGTCTTTCGTGGCTGTGACTCACTAATGCGGCTCGACAAGCCAAAGTCTGTCACCTTTAAGTTACCTTCACCGTCAAAGAGAAGGTTCTGGGGTTTGAGGTCTCTATGAATGCAGCCTTTCGAGTGCAAGTAGGCAATTGTGGTCACTAAAGACCAGCCAATCCACAGTATCTCGGGCAGCTCGAGTGTACTGTTCGCAATAACATCGTGGAGTGATCTAGAGGCGCACCGCTCCATTATAACATACGCCCGATCACCATCTTTCCCTGCTCCCACAAAGCGCACAATGTTTGGGTGCTTTGAGAAGTGGCTCATGAGAGTGATCTCCTCATTCAGGCGTTTCCAATCGTTATCGCTCATGCGTTTTGACGACACTTTTAGTGCATAGGACTCTCCACTGTTCGAGTGAGCTGCAAAGACTTTTCCAAAGCCACCCTTACCGAGGAGGCCAGTGGTTTCGAGGGTCAAGTTATCCTCTTCAAAGTGAACTGTCATGTGCTCTAATGGGTGGCTGTAATCCTCGCTGGAGTTGATAAGACGGCATGCTTGAATGTGCGGCGCACAGACTGTGCTACCAATTCGAGAGATCGCAGGCGTTTGAGACAGCTCCCGGGGCATGGAGATGGCTGAGTGAGAAGGAGTGAAGCGCCCGTCATGGCTACGCCTCGATGATGACATTATCCCTTTCTTGTCTGCTGACAGTGTCTTCCTTATGCTTTTCGTACCGGTACAATATATATATATATATATATGTGTGTGTGTGTGTGTTTAGTGCAGATGCAATGCCCAGCTAACTGCAATATATATTTGTATCCCTGCTATTTGAAGTTTGATTCTATGATTCTTCTTGATATGTGTGTGTGTGTGTGTGTGTGTGTGTGTGTGTGTGTGTGTGTGTGTGTGGAAAATGTGCTTCTGCTTTGGTACACCCTCCCGAGTGTTGGTAAAAGTAGCAAAGGGTAGTAATGCACGTACGCGAACGTAAAGCCAAGGTTTAGAAGCAAGCTGTCTACTCACTACTTTCCTCTGGACTTTTCAGTATATATTTCTTCTATAAACAGGAGTCAATACTGCAATCAGGCTCTTCGTGGTAGTAAAGGATTACAGAAAAAAAAAAAGTAAGCAGGAGTGGGGATAGCTATGACATACTGAAATGGAGAACAACTTATCGTAGACCAAAGGACAGATCCTTGTTGCTTGCTTGTGTATGTCAACAAGTAGAGTAGCTCTAGTGAATGCCTATATGCGAGCAGAGTGCTACGAAACTGAGCATGACCAACTGCCCTGTCGATGCTTACCACAAGAGTGCTCACCGATTATTGCTCTTTTGGCACACCCATTAGGTTTTGACACTAATATTATTTTATGCACTGGAAAGGACGCACGAGACATGCGCATGTGTGAAAGAAGGGCGAATGGACGATGTGAAGCTACGAACAAGAGCGCTGTTAAACTCGTGATCTACATAGTGCGTTTCGAGTAAGTGTACTAAGGGTCTTTTTTTAAGTTTATATGTGGGGCTATGCTAGATGCTTTTTTGTTGTTGCTGATGTGTGCACACGTGTGTGTACGTACGGGTGTAATGCTCTGGATTGAGAACAAACAGACTTCGCTGGAATACGTTCACTACACAGCTTCGGGCTCAGGGGTAAGATTTTTATCTTCTACCGCTTCATCAACAACGCTTTTCTCTTCGCGTACGGGCATGGGGGTGGTTTTCACCGCCGTGTGGATACAGGCGATCCCTCCAGTCAAATTTTCGTACCTCACATAACCGAACCCGGCTTCGCGAATCATTTGAGCAAATGTCTCCTGATCTGGGAAAGCGCGGATGCTATCCACCAAATAACGGTAGCTTTCCTCGTCGGCAAGTAAGCGACCGGCTTGGGGCATAAAACCGTACGACCAGATGTCATAGGGAACCTCCAGCGCTGGGCAGGTGACCTTGCTAAACTCTAGGATGTTCAAAGCACCACCAACTTTGAGAACACGGAACGCCTCGCGAAGCGCTTTTGGCCTATCACTGAAGTTACGGATCCCAAAAGATACAGTATAGCTGTCAAATGAGTTGTCTTCAAAAGGGAGCTCCTCACCGTTGGCACATACCCAGTCGATGTTAAAGTAACCTTCGCGCGAGGCCCGCTTCTTTCCCCCCTTGAGCATCATCTCGTTGATATCACATACAATCACCTTGGTCTCCAGATCCTTTGGTGCAATACCAGAGTAATTGGACCGTTCACGGCATATATCAGTGATGCGAAAAGCGATATCCCCTGTACCGCCAGCAACGTCAAGATACTTACCTCCAGGAAGTGGTTGGACACAGTCTTCCACGTAGTGCTTCTTCCAGAGACGATGAATACCAAGCGAAAGAACGTCATTCATTAGATCGTACTTGGACGCAACGGTATCAAAAACCTTCTTGACATACTGGTCCCCCAGCCCCATGTTGAACCTCGCAGCGGATAGGCGAAGCATAGCAACGATAATGTTACTTTATTAATGACCTTGTAAATTAAGTAATACTAATGTTAGGTACCTGTCTTTTTTTCTTCAATTGCTTTGATCACAAGAAAAAAAAGCTACGGTATCAAAGGGCAAAAAAAAAGGAGGGATCTTGATGTCCTATAACCTCCACAAGGTCTTGAAACGCAAAGAAAAAATCGAACAAAGAAAAGCAAGAAAATTAAATGGAGGCCGGTCAATTAGAAGGAAAAAGGCACAATGAAAAGCGCTCTCAACACTTCTAGAAGCACTGTCTGCGCAGCTAGAACTTATCAAAGGTAACAAAAGAAGTTCCCAGCTATAGCGCACCAGCAAGCTGCGGAAGAAAAGCTGACATCTTGTCTTCCAACTTTGCTGGGTACTCAGAAATATATGACTGCATCCGTCATCATGACATGGGAATAACGACAAAAAAAAGTGGACAGAAATTCACTTGTAGCAGACCAGTTAAAGCAATGATTGACCAAATAAAGGTAAAGGAGAAAAACAATCTATAGGTAGTTATGCATTTTCCTTCTCGTGAAGGAAGTAAATATCCCCATTGATGTTCCCTAGCACCGCACCGCAAAGACGTGCACATGGGGTATACGAAGTCATTTGAGCAACAGACGTCCCGGCCTTTACTGTCCCAACGAAAGAAGCTGCCACTGCCACTCTGGGTGTCTGACAGTCTCTAGCCCTACCGCATTGGTTGTGCAAGTTCAATAAATTGTCACTACGAAGAAGTGAAAGTGCGTTCAAAAATGAAGGTGCTTTGGGTGTAGTAGATAGGAGCGCGTTCGAGATTCTTCCAGTAGTGAGAGAATCTCCGCAATATTCACCACCGCTCCCTCTTACGGTAATATTCCCAAGGACATCCTCATCGTCTCCCAACTCCTCATCGCTAAGAGAAAGGTTAACACCACCAGTACGCTCAAATTTGCGCGAGTCATACACCAACACAGAATTCGAGGAAATCTGTGGGCAGAACAGTAATCCATCAGATTCACGAACATTCATTTTTGGTGTGGCCACATACGCTGCCTGGTCAGAGCGAACTGCATCACCGAAATTCATTGCTGCAATTTTAGTGAGACTGCTGCCGCTGGTTGAAAGAGCGACAATACTGCCATCAAATGTGTTTACCCAGATGTAAGAACTCCCGGTGTTACCACTGGCAGAGAACATGGTAGCAACAATAGTACCGACTTCAGACGAGCACTCATAGAGTGAAATGGGCTCTCTGGTGCTCCGCAAGTCCCACTGCATGACCACACCACTGCGAGTTCCGCAAAATAGTTGTGTTGCTTGCCCGTCAACAGCCACAGAGGTGAGCGCGGTATTGGTAATTGTATGCTGTCTCGCCATCTGCTGACCAAATGAGTACTTACGGCTGCAGAAGCCGCTGCATAGCACTGGCGCGGATGATCTCGAATCTAGCCAAACTGTTGATCCACTCGAAAGAGCCGCGATTCCTACGCGGTCAGAAATGGCAGCGACATCAGTTGTGTAGGTAAGAGAATTGACTGCTACGTTGGCATCGTGGAGTGGGTGCCGACTGCTAGGTAAATCTCTCGTGCGCCGCAAATCGAACTGTCTCACGGGGGTACAGGTCTCCTCATCGACACCCTCCAAGTCGAATAACTCCAGTGTTGGGAGTCGCATGTAGCCACACAAAACGTTCAGTGATTGCCCCAAAAATTGAACGGATGAAAACCCGTAGCTTGTGCCATCACCAATACTAAGTCTCCTTCTAATATTGCTAAAATCTAACTGCAGAAGTGGCGTTTGAGTGCGTGGGGGTTGTCTATGCAAATTTATTGTAGTTTCTGGGCTCGCTTCCCAGGCTGCTGTCGAAAGTAGCGCTAACGACTTCTTCTGTAGGATCATGGCGAACTCTTCATTTCGGTCGAACGTTGTATCTAAAATAGGTGAGGGAGTCGGAGAGCTGGATTCCGCCAACTGAGAAATCGTAGCATTGCTGTTTCTATTAGTCACTGGCGCGTCTCCAAGCAATGGCTTAACGTATCTCTCAATGTCGTCAAGCTGCGAATAAAATCTGAGTGATGACTGACGCAGGAAATCGTAGGTGCGCCAACGTCGCTGTTGCATCATGGTGCCAGCTGAACAGGTTGCAGGATACAGAATTCTAGCCAATGCTGGTGGAATAGCATCGTTATCTAAATATAATGAACAACAAGTTGACCTACTGTCGTCACGCGGCTGTACAGCATGGTTTGTGCAAACAGTATTTGAATGCGACGCAGGGGAAGGGCTTCTAGACTCGCGACGTCTTTTTCGCTGCAGTAGTGACGTCAGAGAGAGCTGCTTCATTCTCTTTCTAATTGATAAAAAACAAACAATAGGTGGCGTTGGGGTTCCAGGGGACTGCGTATATTATTGATGTACCCAAAGAGTGTTGTGCACAGATTAGTAAAAGCGCAAAAAAGGAGACAGAGAAGGAGTTTAGGTTTCCCATAGATTCCGGCCCATCGGCGCCACGCCGGCTCGGCTGGGCTGGTTTTGCCTCCTCGGCTCCGTTTTGCCGTGTCCCTCCCTTGGCCTTTGGAGGGGGGTGGCCGGTGCCCTATCGCCGCCGCATGGCCCCCGCCACATGCCGCGCCAGCGCGCGGGGGTGGCGGGCCGGCCTCTTTTTTGGCTGCAGGGTGGGTGGGGTTTTGGGGTTGCCGCTGGGCACGCGACACCGCGGAAAGATTACGGGGGCATAGTCCAAATGGTAGGCCATCTGATCCATACGGAAGGTAGCGGGATCGGTGCCCGCTGTTCCAGGTGTTATTTTTCACGCGCGCGCCAGGGTTGTGCGCCAGCCAGGGGGGTGCCCGAAGAGCTGCCGCGCGCGGCTGCCAGCCTGTGCTGGTGGTGTCTTTGCCCCTCCGGCCTACGCCGAGGCGGCGGGGGCCACCCGTTGCCCCGCCCACTGCCCTAGGCGTAGGCCGGAGGGGCGAAGAGACCACCAAAGAAAAAGGGAGCCAAGAAGGGGGACGTGCGTGTGGGCAGTGGGGCGTGGGCTTTCCTTCTGTACTCGCGGGTGTGGCTGCACGCAAACGCGCGGGTGTTCACTCTTCATTCGCGGAAAGGTGTCGGCTTTGGCAACATTATATGTGACTCGCAAACAAACAAACAATAACAAAAAGGATCATACAACAAATCCGAGGCGTTTATATCAAAAACGAAGGGGAACTCACATTCTTCGTCGTGCTTATAGTCCGTTCTCGTACTGAGTTATTTTCGATCAACCTTTTTTTTCTATTCGAACCATTCACAGGCGTTTATGAACCCCTAGTTCGCACCGCTGTCGTTTCCCTACTACAACTTTAACGCAGTGAATGTGTGTAATGCCTTTCTGTGTGTTTATGTGAAGGGGGGGGGGGAGCCCCCGTTACTATTTACATGGTACACCTATTGTCGAGGTGCCAAGAGCATTCGTGCACGGGCCGTCCACCTTACAGGCCTGGAGTGCCGCCTTCCCTGTAAGGGAGGGAGTCGTTGCGCGGGGAGCCGGAGAGGGAGAGGTTGCGACTCCCAGGTGAGACGGAGGGCGAGAAGCGCTTCATGCGGTTGGCCAGTTGCATGCGTTGTAGCTCTTCCTCGAGATGACTTTGAGGGTATTGTAGGAGGTAGCCATGATAGCGGGGATCCGAGCCCACACTTGGCGAGCCGCCGCCACCACCAAACACAGGGAGGGCGTTCATGCGGAGGCCAGTGCTCGATTCTGCCGCTACGGCGAGTGACGGGGAGCTACCAACATCTGGACTGCCGAGGCGCGGCAGTGACCAATCCATGTTGCTGGACGGCGCTCTGCGCATCTCAGGCGGCCGAGCTGGGCTGAGTGGCACGGGCGAGGACATGTTGGTGACAGGGGAGTACTGTTGGCTCACAGAAGGCGCGTGGCGCTGCTGATTGAGGTAATCCTGCATCGCGGCCATGTCGGCCGCCACGTCGTGGTGCGACTGCTGTTGTTGGGACCGCGCCCGCTCCTCTGCGGTGCTGTGGCCCACCATGCCGCCCGCTGTCGACGTGTCTCGTACCCGCTCCTTCACCAGCGTCCTCAGAAACGTAACGGGATCTGACGCTCCAGTGAAGGGCAGAGGCATCACCCGCGGCGATGCCGTGGGGCGGCGTGTGGTGCCGGTTCCACCGTACCCGGTGCTATGGCGAGCCCGCACATCAAGCAGGTTAACCCCCTTCTCGGCGGACAGCACCATCCGCTCCATCTCGCGCAGTATCGCGTAGTATAGGAAGATGTACTGGTCCTTGCGCTGCACCATCCCTGTCCGACACATTTTAAGAAACTTGACAATCGCCGATACGCTGATGTTTGTGCGCTCGAGTTGGAACTGGGCAAGGGCGATGTGCATCGCAATGAAGACGCCTGTGCGGCCCACGCCACCCGAGCAGTGCACCAGTATCGGCGCCTCCGCGTCGCGGGGGGAGTTGCCGATGGCCTGCATTGCCTCCATCAGCGGCGCGCTGCTCTCCGGCACGCCCTGGTCAGGCCACGCGATGTGCTGCATGTGGAACACCTCCCGCTCGTCGCCATGGACGGCGCGAAGACGCAGCGTGCGGTGAACAGACTCCGCCCGCACGTTCTCGCTGACTGTTGTGATGCTGAGGAGCCCCAAGTTATACCGCTCCCCGCGTGCTGGCCAGTAGGTCTCGCTCTTGGATTTCCCATTTTCCTTGGCGGCACACAGCATCACAATAAAGGAGACATTGTTCTCGTAGATCATCCGCCAGAAGTCGAGCACCGTGTTGGGGAGCGGGGCCTGGGTGGCGATGTAGACAAAAGGCACCCCGAGAGTTGCACGGCCGTCAATGTAATTCGCGTTGACGTATGTGCCGTCACCTTTTTTAGAGATGGGCTTTAGACGCACCAGCGTACCCTCATTTGGCTTCACATCGTCGAACCGATTCTTCGCCATGCTGGAACCCAATGAGCCGGTGTGGTACTCGTCCAAGTTGCTCCGCACTCGCTGGTCCACCAGTCGGACCTCCGCCAGCTCGGTATCAAATCCATCTCTATTCTCAGGGAACGTGCGTACTGACAGCTGCCGGACATGATCACGGAAGCGGCCCAACTCCTGACGCTGAGCGGTACTCATATATATGTATACACACACACAACACCCCCCTCAAGCTTATCACTCAATTGACCCAACTCACAACTGGATAGCCACACTTCACGCAAAGAGAAGGAGACCGAAAGATACAATTAACGAGTCCAAGCACAATAGCGACGACGTCCGATTTGATAAAAGAGAGATAGAGAGGGCGAGAGGTTTATATTTATATTAAGTGACGGCCGAGCCAGTCAAGCTTTTACCGATCGTGACGCTGCTGAGCTGTTTGCAAGGATGCCTACGACAGTAGCAGCGACAGTGGAACCGAATAGAGTGAGGTGCGTATAACTGTCAACTACAAACATCCAAACGTTTACACAAATACGTGGACGTATATATATAAATATATTTATTCAAATTCCTGCTTGAAGGCTTAGCGAGAAAATGGGTGACTTCCGCGTGGCTGCTGAAGTAAGGAGGGACCGGAGAGCCTTGAGGCAAATGTGTGGCCGTATAGAGTTATAATGATTGGATTTTGTAGAGTGTATACACGAACTAAATGATAATAATAATAAGCGCACAGGAAATAAGTTGGCCACTCAAAGAAATCTGACAAGGGACGTAAGCACCGCAAGTGGAAGTAAGAAATTTTGTTATTCCGCCCTTTTAAAACGAGTAAATTAAGGATATGACAATAGTGTAATAGTCTCTGGTGCTAAATATGGAAAAGAAAAACAAAAATGAAGTTGGAATGATAGTTTACTGAGATGAAATGATTAGAAGGTAGCGCACCGTTTCGACACTAGCAAGTAACGAGCGCACCAACACGATGTCCTATGCAAAAGAGACGAAAAAGGGAGAGAGAAAGGAGATGAGGAGGGGGGGGGGGGTGATGGTGGCCTTCGCTGTGCTCTGATCACTGCAGTGGGGTGGGGAGAAATCTGACTACGAGATACGGCAACATGGTTATCATTTTGTGTATATTATTTTGTTGTGAGTGTGAAAGTTGTATAACCCTGTGTTCTACCATCATGGAGGTTGATCAACCGGCGGGTGATCGTACCTCCGTGTACCACCACGCTTCCCCCTTCTTCCCAATAACAATAATAGAATTTTCATAGCCATATGGGGGAACAAAAAGAGAATGTACTTGCGTGGGGATACATATAACGATTGTGGCGACTGCTACCAATGTGTGCGTATATATATATGTAGCGAGTTGTCGGATAGCACCCTCAACCCTCCCGATCTTCTGAGCGTTTATGTTCCTATTCCGAATCCCATCAGACCTCTTCTGTCCCCCCCCTCTCTCGCAGACGCGTACCCTGCGCGCTTCTGCGACGCGATGCTGCTGCGAAGAGAGCAAATGCTACGACGGGGCGGAAGTAAAGAGCACAAAACACACATACAAAAAGAAGCGCGGGGACCTGTGATACGCAGAGTCATTCGATAAGGTTTCGTGGCACGTAAAAACTTACGCAGCCCACATAGTCGACCACACATTCGGACTTCACCAACTGTGCACCAAGTGAGGGGGCGGTGATGAAAGGCCATCAAACAAAGGTGGAATGAAGTCGGTACAGCGCTATGGGGCTCCACGAACACGCGCACGCACCCCGAGCTAGATCTGACGTGATCTGAGCGTGTCGATTGGCCTGCGGGCCTGCCACCCTATCACCCGAGGAGTTATCCAAGAAGGGCTTCTGTTATGCATTATTTCTCCTTTTATTCCTTTCTAACGCGTATGTGTAACGGCTCAAGTAGCAGCCTAAGTTTTATAGGGTAAGGGCAAAGGGACATAATCGTTTAAATTCCCACCCACCCACACCATGAAGAGCCACAAGCTCCGTAAACACACAGTTGTTTCACCTCACAAACCGATGTATACAGCAACCGGTAGAACTGTAAGAGGCGAACAATTGAGCTAATCATTGAGTTTTTCAACGTTTTGCCACGGCCCTCGGGTCTCAGCAGATAGCCGACCCGGGGGTACGTGAGCTCTAGCCACCTAAAATGAACAAATTATATATATATATATGTGAGTGATGCATTTGCTATTGCACTGAGCGAATATTCGCAGAATGTGAGCCAGCAGCAATTCAGATCCCTGTTCTCCTCCACTTCTCTTCAGTTTGGTAGACAACAAATACACACACATGGCAACAACTTAACCACAAATAGATAACTACTGACACTGTGACAAAACGACCTTTTTCCTGTCTGCAGCATGTAGAGGGGGAAACAATTCACTGAGATAACCAATTGTGAGAAAGGAGGCATAAAACCTACATGTACACTGGAGTACTCTGTAGTTCCCCCTTATTATCTTACGTTATATTCCCATGCGGCTCACCTCCCCCATTCTTTGAGACAACTGCCATACAGCTGCTTCTCTTCCATTCCTTGAAACCACAACTCGGCAGAGGAGCATACCCAAACGCTACCCCCACTCGACTTCGCGATTGAGCACCGGCTCAGCGCAGTTGATACATACACACACACACATACACAAAAACATATACACACGCGATCAACGAACTGCGAATAAACTTCTTTCACTCTGCTGCGCTAGCATCACCACTTCTCCTCTGCCATTTCCCTCCATCGCTGTCCATGAAGGAAGAACACAGTAAAAGTAATAGTAGCGAGGAAACGTTAAAGTCAATTCATGTCCAGGCACATCTTCACAGGTACATTCATGTCAAGCAGAGGGAGAGGCGAGGGCAGAGGATTGATACTTCTCCCCCTTTACTCCTCAGTTCTTCTCTTTTATTAAACGGATAAAATGACATTATAAACGTGCACACGCAACGCACACGCCAAAAAAAAAAACATGCGAGCCTGTTCCCAGGCACTTATACTCATTTGCTTAATTGCTCGGTTGTCTGAGGGAGACCCAGTGAAACATGGGCGATGGGGTGCATAACGGAGCTAATCCTGACAGTGGCAACAACTAAAATTCCTACTACGCTACACACAGTGCCCCCCCTCCCCCCTCCTCTCTCCCTCCCTCAACATTGGTGACGCGTGGAGTGGAGGAGCAATTAAGAGGTGCTGAGTAGCCCCACATCCTTCAGTGTCTGAGGGCCTTGCTCACGCGTATGAGCCTTCAGTTCATTGTTCCTGCTTCCCCCCCGTGTTTTCTACTTACGGATTTGTTGACGACGAAAATGAGGGGATAATAACAACAAACAACAACAAAGAGAGACATAGTGAGGAACGTGGCAAAACAACAACTACCCAGAGACGTACATACACCTCAGCACTCTCAACGTGACAATAAATTGCTAGCGGGCGCGTATGTGAGAGACATGCACGGCCCCCCGGTGTGAGGCTGCGTTAGCTTAGCAGAGGAAACAGGGAGCGATGAGCGGGAGAAGCAACCACAGCAAAGAACAAAAGGAAAAAAAAGATCATTACCGACGCATCTTGAACGTGTCTCCCTCGTAGTGGTGGCGGTGAGGGGGCGGCAATGGAACAGAAGCCATAGCGCAGCAGTACCTGACACTGCAGAGAGAAGAAAAAGGGGTAATAATGGCGGTAGAAGATAGCTCTCGTTAAATATAATACCTTTGTGGAATATGGTGTGCTCCCCAAAGCCCCTTGGTCATGGATTATTTTGTAAATGAGCTTCCCATTTCGAGCTCACGTGCATGGAAAAAGACTGTAAGTTGTACGAAAAAGGAAAACCATAATAAAAAATAAAAAATAATGAAGCTACCTGGTCCATTCTTGTGTCAGCACGTACATGGATATACATATTTGCTTATTTAGGTAGATATACCATAATCAACATGATTTGTGTGAAGGCAAACTGCCAAAAGACCCATTGACGCAATGAGTGACGAGTAGCAATCATTGTATGTAGACTATCTATGTGCGTCAGTATCTGTAAGTTTTTAACTAATAATATTATGCGTGTGTAAGTCTGCTCGTCTCCATGTCCATTGAAGGGGGGGGGGGGGGAGAGAATACTGGGTAGCAACATGGAAAGGTGGTGTGGGTGTGGGGTGATTTGTTGGAGTGTGGCTGAGTGGG